>OZ018332.1:100648356-100915856 GCA_963969495.1 Ceratothoa steindachneri
GAAACATACTCGCGTTCTCTCCATCCCTCTTTTCTCTTCTACTACCCAGATCGTAATCGTGCTGCAACTAATATCTAGAGGATTAGGTAACCGCCCTAATTCCTGTATGAGGATCCGAAGGTATCTCTTCCATAAATTTTCACTTGCAACATTTTCACCACTTTATTTACTGATCTCTCCTTGCAAACCCTCTCCGGGAGATTCCCTCGTTAGTTATCGCGCTTTAAATCTCGGACAAAAAATCTCATCAAAATCATTCTGACAATTCCACGCATGGATGCGGTCACATTTAATCGCCTTCCAAGACGATCAACTGACACTATGGTGTAATAATGCTGGGTACTAATGTATTCTTACACTTCTCTTACAAACAACTGATTTTTTTATATCTTGGTTCTATTCTTTTTATTACATCTTGCAATATATTTGATTTATTCCTTTTCATCAGGTTATTCAAATGTAATTGAATGCACATTCAACGAGAGGGAAAATCCCTCCAAAGACCTGCGGCGTTTTGTGATAAGATGATAAATGGTTATTGCAATGATGGTTTCCCATGGTTCGAGTCACTTGCAAGTGCTTTGGAATGGTTAAAAGAGGCTTCTACCACTAGATGGCGCCACCTAGCGCCAAATCCTATGGCAGATTTGAAATCTCCAGGGTGAATAACCATATGCCCCATTGTCATACGGGTCATTTCATGGCTCTAAATGGGTACAATTGAACTTTACTCCTTTAAAAAAAAAATAGCGACGCCTAGAGCTGGCGCTTCGCCGCAGGTAACAACAATCATGGGGACTATTGACTTAGACTCAGCAGCTCATGAACCTTCTCGTTTTTTTTTTATAAATTTTCTGAACTTCGCCAATTATAATAATTTTAAAAAGGAATTCTAAACTAAATTTCCCCCCTTTCAAAATATCACGTTGCTAAAATATAGTTATAGAAGAAGATATATAAAAATAAATTTTCTGAACTTCACCGTTTTGTCTTTTGATATTATAAAAGAATTATTAGAAATAACTTTGATGAAAAAGAATAAGTCATAACCAAACTAAGATGAAATTATTATTCAAATACTCAAAAACATCCCCTAGCTCGTACCTTTGATACTAATGCGGTATCTGGCTAGTCGAAGTATATGGGGGCAGTGATACAGTTCGAGTTGCTTTTTTTGTGAGCGCGAATATTTCCCTTGCTTTCCTGAAGTATATGGATATGTTTGCGCCTCTACAAGACTTTGTATATGGGGCTTTATATGGGGGTGGGGGAGAAGGTAGTACGTTTACAAAAACATGCCTACAGTCGTCCAGATTTTTTGGAACGAAAGTCTCTTGTAGAACCAAAGGGGAGGAAAGGAAGGGAACAAAAGAATTCATGGCACCTCGATGTCGTTATATGGATCTATGTTGTAAAAGGTCGCTATCTATGGTGACAGATAATTCACCTGGAATACATAACGGAGTGCCATGAACCAATTGAGCGAGGAGAAATCCTGTTTCTTGGGTTACTGAGTTTCGCATGGTAAGTAAAGCTGATGGGTGATTGTTAACCATTCACCAGGAGGTTCTTTTGCTCTGAGAGATGATCGTATAGTTCTGTTTTGTTTGACAATAACATCATTCCCTGACTCATTAGCGCGAGAAAGATATATTCTGCCGCAGTGATTTTTAATAACTTTAGAAACAGCTCAGAATGAAATTGCAATCCATTATCTGAGATTATGTTGACTGGAGAACCGAAACGTGATATGTAGTTGGCAAAGAATGCTTTAACCACAGATTATGGTTAGAAAGTACTTTTAACCCTATTTTGTGTTTGAAAACCCACTTAATATATCCGCATCAATGGTGTGAAACTATAAGATAGTTGCGGCAAATTGTGTAAAGGGTGGTTTCGTATGACTTTGTGCTTTGGACTTCTGACGTAAGCAGTTTCTAACCACCTCATTTTTGTCTTTTCTCATTTCAACCCAGACAAATCTGTCTGAGATTGATTTGAGGGTTAGGCATGTGCCTAAATTACCCAAATTGTGGTAATAGCGGAAGATTAGCTTTCGAAAATTAGAGGTCAGATAGGGACGAACAAAACCCTTCGAAAAATCACACAAGATACACTACGAGGAAGAAGTTAGAGCAATTTTATGAAACAAGCGAGGTGGAGGGATTCACCTGTAGAGTTTTCAATTGCAAATGGGTCAAATGAGATTTAGCTAAAGCTTCATAGTCGATAATAGTTAAAGAAAGAATGGTTGAGTTAATATAATGACATGTAGAGGTTAGATTGTCTTCTTGTGGATGGTGGTGTTGGTGCACCGGGTTGCATAGATTATGTGTTGCAATCGTTGATGGATGCCCGGGAGAGAGCATCACTAGGATTATCTCTTCCGGCTATGTGACGAATATCATTATTGTATTGATTAATCAATTCAAATGCGCGAGCCTTTTTGTAGAGTGCCTGGTTGTGAGAGACTTAGAAGCGCCAACGATTGCCTTGCAGTCAGTAAGGACCAAAAATGTACTACATTCGAGTAAATATTGGAAGTTTTTTATTGCAAGAGCTATAAAGATGAATTAATTTGTAAATGTAGATTTTTTTAATTCTGAACCTCTGAAAACCTTACTAAAGAATCCGAATGTCTCCCATTCTCCCTCAAAAAATGCTGCAAAACACTTTCGACGCCTAAATCAGACACATCCGTAATTAAACGTATTTGACTGTTTCTTTATACTCACAGAGGATCTTCTGGAAGAGGCAATTATGCCTGTGGCTCCAGGATTTTGAAATCAGTTTTCATTATCTTAGGTGGACTGCCTGTCATGGTAACGAGCCAGGACCGTGATGCCCAGTCACAGAGGTAACCTCCCTAGTAAATAGTGTCAGCTTAAAAAGAATCCGGACGGAGATTCGAACTGTCGACCCGACAATTGCCGGACAAGCGCGCTAACCACTATACTAGCCGAGAGGCTAGTATGGCTAGTATGGGCCTAATAAAAGGTAGCTTTTTCTATATTGCCTTTTATAGCGTTAAAAGCAAATTCTTTGCAGTCATCCCATTTCAATATTAATTTTGAGTAATGTTTGTTTGAGTTCTTTCATAATCTCGTGAGAGTAATGAGTGTTGGCAGTGTAGCAGCTAACATCCTTGCTAGCTGCTAGATCCCATAAAAGTATAATTCCCCGTCTAAGAGATTACTCATCTTGCTTCCATTAATTCATATTCATTTACGACAATTCCAATCATATATAACTCGTACGATTTCCAACAAAATTTACCCTACGTATCGTCCGATAATAATTATCCTATACGTTGTACGATATACGAGGGGCGGTCAATAAGTTTTGCAATTCGAATATAAGGAAACGAGATATGCACTTGTGCCACTTGTCCCTGAGGCTTCGAATTTCCGACAACCAGAAATCTCCCGACTGCTGTTCAATCCACTCCTGGAAGGCGAGCTAGACATATTCATCGTCCCCAAACCGGCGTCCCCTCAGTGCAGCCTTGAACTGGCGGAATAAAATGTAGTCGCTAGGGGCCAGATCTAAACTATAGGGGGAATGGTTGAGCTCCTTGAATCCCGCTGGGTCTTGGTTGTACAGGAGCAGCAGCTCCTCCGAACTTTGACGACGTTGAAGTCGATCATGGGGCGTGAGGTTTCGTGACCTTGGTCATGACCAAATTATTATGGATGATGTTAATAACACTTCCATGTGATATTCCAAGTTCTAGCTCATTTTCTTCGACCTTCACCTATCGATTTTCGAGGATCATCCTCTCCATACGGGCCACATTGTCCTCGTTGGTCACGTCTGACGGGCGTCCTGGACGGGGGTCATCTTCAAGGGACTCACGACCATGGCGGAACTCCCTATTCCAGCGATCAATGGTTTCATAGGAAGGGGCCGTGTTGGTGTACACTGCAACCATGCGTTTATGGATCTCTTTTGCATTCTTGCCTTCCTTGGTCAAAAATTTGATCACTGCGCGGTGCTCAACCTTCTCCATTGTTGGAAATTTTGTGACTGACGATCTGGGATCAGCTACTGCTTCTTAAATAGACGAGGCAGGAGCGTGCGGCTGCAGGTCCTGACTTGTCATAACTTGTCCTAACACCCCCACAAACAGCCATCCTCCTTCGTCTGTTTTGCCCGACCGATTCGCAAAACTTGTTGACAGCCCCTCGTATATTTCAACCAATCCAAATCCTTGTCTGACGTATTTTAAACCAACCAATCAGCATCAACCTTCCTCGCGTCCAATGTTCGCTGACAAGTATAGTTCACTCGTGTCCTCGTTATCGTTAGACGAAGTTCCCTTGAGATTATAATTCGAGCAACTAATCTCTGTCCAAAACTATTCCCAAGTCCATCCATCCATACATTAAATATATCATATATCCTGTAAATTATATGGACCAAATCTTATATTAAAGATATCCAATATATCATTCCATAATTTCTAACTCAAATTTATATAAATATTTATTCTGACAAATAATCACTCTAAACCTACATTTATATTCGATCAAATTAATTATTTTCATTCTGTGTATTTCCCATTTACTCCTTGCTTTTTGTTTGACTTCAATATCTTTCTCGTTAATTTATAAATAAATATAGAAATATACCACTCCTACTTTCCCCTGAAATTGCCAGTTGCTTATTCTCATTTTTACTCTATTAGAATCTAACACGTGACTCCTCTATTCTCATTCCTCATTCTTATAAAGCATTGGTTGGTGAAGATCTAGGCTTAACATTCCCATCAACCAAAGTATATATACATATATATCATCCACTCATCAGACCCGTTTCAAGATATATTTTGCCGTCCAGTTACGTGAAATATATTCTTTCCACGTGTTGGATTCAGTCGCTTCGAGAAAAGTTTGAGTTTATCCCTTTTGATTTCACTCAAACCTTGAATTAACTTTTTTTTTCATTCTCCTTAGTACTCCATATCTTATTAAAACTCCTCGAAATTTATTTCCACAACCGGAATAATTTCAGACCACACACCTCTTAATAAAAACATAGGATGGATAGTTTCCCTCGGACCAGTATGAATTTTGCTGTTTCAACCACTACGGCTACACCTCTCTTTTTCGACTTCATCAACGAGTAGCTCGCCGGCGTTAATTAGCCATCCAGGGGTTAGCAACCAGGATGTCAGCACCCGAGGCATCAACCACCCTCCCATCATGCTTCCCGCTTTTGATGCGTCCAGTCCAATCACTTGGTTGGACATTTGCGAAGTTCTTATGGCTCATCAACCAATATCCGACCAATAGCGCATAATATACATCACGCAAAGAGTCCCCATGAGTATTTTTACGTTGTTTCGAGGGATATTGCTCCAAAGTGGGAGGAGGGGTGTATGGGAAGATTTGAAGCATGCATTTAAGGTGGAGTTCGGAAGATCCTAGTTTGAGGATTTACGCGAGCTCTTAAATACCCAAGAGATGAGTGACCGCCGCTCCACGCGTTTCCTCGAACACCTAAAAAAGTTAATCCGAGCTAAAGGTGCGAACTGTGAGCATTTTGATCCTCTCTTAACAGAGATCTTTATGCGTGGGATTCCCGACCACATTAGGCCCCTTATTATGATTGGGGAGCACAGCAATGTGGCCCAATTGGCCGCATCTGCCGAAATTATATATCTAAATCCCTACCTTAATTAAAGGACTGTCCCAAAAAACTCAATCCACACTAATCTAAATATTTCACGGATCAGGTTATATACGGAGTCTGCAGACAACCGGCCGGACTCATGTAACGCCTCTTTCCTTCCGGCGCGGGACTTAACAGCCACGTTAGAGAGGATCGAAGGGAAGCTCAAACATCTAAAACTCCAATGTGGGACCGCGCGAGAGCGCAATCACAAGAGTGAACGGAAGGACAGGCGCCGGTCGTCCTCTCGAAGACGAAACCAACGAGAACATTCCCGCACAGGAGGTGAGGCGTGGCATTCATTTATCTATCCTCCTTCCGCCTTTCCCTCTCCAACTAATCTTCCCCACTCTCAACCAAAGAGTCTCTGCTGGTACCATGGGAAGTTTGGTGGTAACGCCGTTCATTGTATACAGCCTTGCCAATATTACCATATTATTTCACCTGGCCCGGATTGGTTTCTACCTAAAGTGTTGAACGAAGTGCGCGATCAAGTGTCACGACACCTGAGCGCAATCTTCAACATGTCAATCCGGACCGAATGCCTTCCTAGAGAATGGCGTGAAGCGGAGGTGACTCCTATCTTCAAGAAAGGAGACCCTAGCCAACCGTTGAACTACCGACCTATCAGTCTGACTTCGATAGTCGGTAAACTCATGGAAAGCATGATGATAGACAAAATCACGTCGAATTTAGAGTCAAAGCTGCTACTGAGGAGTTACCAGCACGGCTTCCGAAGGCAACGGTCATGCCTGACGAACCTTGTGGAATTCTTCCACTTCGTCTTCAGTGAGCACGATTGGGACAAGGCGGTGGATGTGGTCTTGTTAGACTTTCAAAAAGCCTTTGATAAGGTACTACACCGCCGCCTTCTTCGGAAAGTGCGAGCGCTGGGCATATACGGAAAAGTAGCAAGCTGGATAGAGAACTGGCTAAGTGGCAGACGGCAACGCGTGGTGCTGAATGGACAGGCTTCTGAGTGGGTGCCCGTTACTAGCGGAGTGCCTCAAGGTTCAGTCCTGGGACCACTACTATTCATCATCTACGTCAACGACATGGACGGTGACATGATTGCCAAGATTTCCAAATTTGCCGACGATACCAAGCTTGGTATGAACGTTGCAAAGGAAGGAAATACTGCCCGCCTGCAAGATGATCTTCGGAAGATTGGGGAGTGGTCTGATACGTGGCAAATGCCTCTCAACATAAACAAATGCAAAGTGATGCATATCGGCCACCGAAATCCCCAATCACCTTATATCCTTAAGGGCACTGCTCTCGAATCCACGGACACTGACAAGGACTTGGGTGTAACTATCACCAGTGACCTCAAGTTCTCGAAACAGTGTATTGAGGTGGAGAAGAAAGCTCAAAGGATGTTATGGTATATAAAGCGACAGTTTGGATATCGGAAAACAAGGAGATAGTACTGTGTCTGTATAACTCTCTCATCCGACCGCACCTGGAGTATGCCGTGCAATTTTGGAGTCCTTCATTTATAAAGGACATCGCGAGAAAGGAACGCGTGCAAGCCAGGGCAACCAAACTGATTCCCTCTATCAGACATAAAAGTTATGAAGATAGATTAAGGGAATTAGATATGTTCTCGCTGGAGATCCGGAGACTACGTGGTCAGCCCGTTTGAAGTGTTTTAAATACTTCGAGGCGTCGACAAACTGGACTTTGGGGATATTTTCCAGCTCAGCGAGAGGAGAACAAGAAATTACGGCTACAAACTTGAACTGAAGCGATACCACCGTGATCTGTGTGGGAAATTCTTCACATACAGTATATGTGGTAGTTGGAACGCACGTCCAACGGAAGTTGTCAACAGTGAATCTGTTGACCAGCTCAAGTCAAAACTAGATGAAGTCTTGCGAAATCACCGTTAAGATCCTCGCGAGTGATCTTCGAGGTTGCCAACGGACACCTTCGATGATTGCGCCAAAAGTACCCTTCTTGTTTAGACCATAAGGTCTTCTAGGGTACTTATTTTCCTCCGCCTTGTAACTCATCCTATTCTCAATCACATGCTCGTTCTTCTCAATTTCGTCCTTTTCACTGTCGTACTACTCCTAGTGTTACTTTCATCCAACCAACTAATTGGTGCTGGTACCACAACAAATATGGTGCACAAGCTGTAAAGTGCTTACAGCCCTGCACATATTGACTACCAGTAACTCCTTCTAACAATCATCCACCACTTTCTTCTCCTCAACAACCAATTCACTCTTCTCAATCTGATGCTCCATTCCAACCTCAATCTTCTCATTCTAATAATTCCAATTCTACTTTAAACTGAAAACGCAAGTGATCAATGGGTCTATCACCTCTGCCCTGACTTCACTTACTCAGGTTGATCCAGCGTTTTACATTTACGACCCACTTTCTGTCTTTTCATATTTAGTAGACACTGGTGCTCAATGTAGTGTTATTCCACCATTTCTGGACGATAAAGCTTGTTCCTCCTCTGATCTTGCCCTTAAAGCCGCTAATTCATCGGATATAAGGACCTATGGAAGGCATATCCTTCAATTGTCTCTCAGCCTCCGTAAAGTATTTCGATGGAAGTTTATTGTTGCTGATATTGATGTTCCTATTTTGGGACTCGATTTTCGTAACTACAAGCTTATCGAGCGCACTACCTCACTACAGTTTCGGGTTCATTTTTCCCGTTGCACAGTTCTCTCCTCTCTGTCCGTTTTCCATCAACCGATCCCCAAATTCAGCACCTTCTACAGGAGTTTCCTGGCCTTACTATTCCTTCCTCAAAAGACAGGCCTATTAAACACAGCGTTTTTCACCGGATAGAAACGACTGGAGTGCCTGTATTCTTCAGCTCCCGTTGACTAGCCCCAGATAAACTCGCTTTAATGAAGCAAGAGTTCACCTTCATGGTCGAGGCTGGCATAGCTAGCCACTCTACATTTCATTGGGCTTCTCGGCTTCATATAGTACCCAAATCCAATCCGGGTCAGTACAGAGCTGTAGGAGATTACAGGCGACTAAAGGCCTGTCCTATCCCCGATAGATATCCTCTTCCCTACTGTCTGCTCTCTTCGGCTGTTTAGTCTTTTCTCGACTCGATCTTGTTCGTGCTTTTAACCAGATCCCTATTCACCCAGATGACATCCCTAAGACAGTTATCACCACGCAATTTGGTTCCTTCGTCATGCACCGAATGCCTTATGGTCTTCGCAACAGTGGGCAGACTTTCCAACGTTTTATGGATCAGGTTCTGAGAGGTCTTCCTTTCGTATTTTGCAACATATACGACCTCCTGATAGCATCTTCGTCTTTAGAGGAGCATATATCTCACATTTGTCAGGTTTTAGCTCGATTTGAAGAATATATGGTATCGTACTCAACACTTCTAACTACTTATTTGGTGTCGCACAACTTCCCTCTGTTGGAAACCATGTTTCTTCTGGCGGAATTCGTCCTTTCGAGGATAAAGTTGCTGTTATGTTATTTGGGATTTCCCTCGACCTTCTTCACAAAAGCAACTTCGTCGGTTCTGTGAGATGGTTAAATTTTCCTATAGATTTATTATCGACGTTTCAAAATAATGCAACCAATCTACACTCTCCTCTCAATCACTGTCATGGTTTTCCGAAGCGTGCGAATCTTTTTCTCGCACCAAAGAGGCTATGGCCTCCACTGTTTCACTGGCCCTTCCTTGCTCAGGGGCCCATATAAGCGTTGCCTCGGATGCGTCAGCCACTCATGTAGGTGCAACCTTGCAACAAAAGGTTGGTGACTCATGGCAACCTCTCTCGTTTTTCTAAAAATCTTTAACTCCTTCTCAAAAGAGATAGGGCACTTTTTCACGAGAGCTGCTGGGATATATCTTTTCATCCGTCACTTCTGACAATACTTGGAAGGACGTGGATTTACTGTTTTCACGGATCATAAACCATTGGTTGGTGCACTTTCCTCTCATAGTATTTCTTTCGTGCACTCTGCCGTTGAACGTTTGCATCGGACGCTCAAAGAAAGCTTACGCTCCACCGATCCCAATATCACTTGGGTAGACAAGCTACCTTTCATTCTTTTGGTCATTCCTTCGTCCTTGAAAGAAGATTTGGCCTGCTCCGAAGCGAAACTAATTTACGGTACCTAACTCCATCTTCCTGGTCAATTATTTTCTTCTGCTGACCACACTCTACCTTACGATCTCGATCCTGCTTCATATGTACACGATTTGGTAGATGTGATGGCCGAAGTTAAGCTTACTGCCCCAAGAGTGCCTACTTCCCAGAAACCTTTCGTGCCAAAAAAGATGTCAACCTGTTCCCACGTTTTTGTCCGTCGCGATTCTACTTGCTCCTCCCTGCAACCCGTTTATGATAGACCCTTTCTCGTCATCTCTAGGAAGCCGAAATTCTTTGTCCTACAGTTTGAAACCAAGCAGGATACTGTTTCTCTGAATCGCTTGAAACCCGCCTTTATTAATGTTCTTCACTCCGAATAGCCATCGTTTTCTTCTACAACTATCTCTCAAAATGGTCCAGTGATTCCCCTAACTCGCCATCATTTAAACTCACCCACAATCCCCTCTACCCCGCCCATATCTCTTTACCGATTCCTGCCACGTCTTCTTTTGTCGCAGGAAACCTCTTCGGCAGAGCTGCAAAGTCAGGAGTCCGTCTCTTCACCTCTGGTCGCCCTGCGAGCAGCAAGCGAGACTCAAAACGTCCTAAGATCACCGCATGCCAGGTCAGAGATGACAACCAAGCAGATTGCCATCGATCCGTCCACCTTCGCATGTGACAGTGCCTCGCGCGCATTTGGTGGCATTTCCCCTAATCGTAGCCAGCCCAGCAGTGTCATAACACGGTCCGGTCGCGTTGTAAGGAGACCTTGGAGATATCAAAATTAACCCTTTTTTGTAACAAGAGGTGTAACTCTCTTAGGGAGGAGTATTGTAGCAGCTAACATCTTTGCTAGCTCCCATAAAAGTATAATTCCCCGTCTTAGAGATTACTCATCTCGCTTCCATTAATTCATATTCATTTACGACAATTCCAATCATATATAACTCGTACGATTACCAACAAAATTTACCCTACCAATCGTCCGATAATAATGATCCTATACGTTATACGATATATATATATTCAATGTTTGCTGAAAATATAGTCTACTTGTGTTCTCGTTATCATCAGACAAAGTCCCCTAGAAATTATAATTCGAGCAATTATTCTGTGTCCAAAAACTACAAAAACTATTCCCCAAGTCCATCCATCCATGCATTAAATATATCATATATCCTGTAAATTATATAGACCAAATCTTATATTAAAGATATCCAATATATCATTCCATAATTTCTAACTCAAATTTATATAAATATTTATTCTGACAAATAATCACTCTAAACCTACATTTATATTCGATCAAATTAATTATTTTCATTCTGTGTATTTCCCATTTACTCCTTGCTTTTTGTTTGACTTCTATATCTTTCTCGTTAATTTATAAATAAATATAGAAATATACCACTCCTACTTTCCCCTGAAATTGCCAGTTGCTTATTCTCATTTTTACTCTATTAGAATCTAACACGTGACTCCTCTATTCTCATTCCTCATTCTTATAAAGCATTGGTTGGTGAAGATCTAGGCTTAACATTCCCTTTCAACCAGTATATATATATATATATATATATATATATATATATATATATATATATATATATATATATATATATATATATATATATATATATATATATTAGTGATGGAGTCGTTCCTTGGGAACCTTATTCGTAGCAGGAATATGAAGACATATGCGTTGGTTTTGAACATTAATTTTCCGGACGTTTCGGTCATTGACGATGACCATCATCAGCGAATTCTAACTACCCAAAATTATTTTTATAAGAATAACTAAACACAGAAATCAAATTAGTGAAAATCTATTAATAAGAAATTGATGTAATATCTTAAAAAAATTAACTAAATTAAATAATAATCCCACGAGTTTTTAAATATGCATAATAAACATGACTTAAATGACAATCGAAATACAAAAAATTATAAACTATTGCTATAGTTTATAATTTCAACCTTGCAAAAAGTTGCTCAAAATGTTGCAAACATTGACGACCCATTCGATTCGATTGTGAATAGAAAGAACAGAAGAGGGATCGATGTGGAAGACCACATCAGGAGATCGTGTAGTAGAAGGAGAAAAGGTTTGGAGAAAAACATTAAAGGCAGCGGAAGAATGGGGGGTGGGAGGAGAGGCACGGATTTGTGGAAACGAGCTGTTCATTGTGCTGTTATCTTAGGTCTAGATAAATGTTGGCTGAGGGTTGGTCGAGGGCTGCGGGGTATCTCAATGCCGTCGTAGCATATTGTCTGTTGTGTATATCTTGTATATGAATATTTGTGGAGTTTCTAACAAGTCGTGTTAAGCAGGCGTGGCTAAATGTATTGACTGGTATTAGTTTATTGTTTTCATTTAGTGTGGTCATGAGTGTGTGCATAGGAGAGCAACATGCGCGCTTTACAGTGCAGATTACTGAATACATTGTTCTTTCCTCTTCCATGTTAGTGGTGCGCATGTGAGTAGTAGTCTGACTAGGTTGTTAGTTGTAGTTTTCGCTAGCAGGATAGGATCTGTGCAGCTTCTTGTTTTTCTTTTTGGCTCGTGTTCGTATTATGTTTTGATGTGTATGGAATTTTAGGAGGTTTTCAAATGTTTTCCCTAGAATATTTGTGTGAGATGTCTATGTGATTATTGTTGGGTCTGGGTGGTTTGTTTTTTTTGTGTGTGTATATTTGTATATTGTAATCGCGTGCGCCGTAGTGTCACCTGTGTCTTCTGAGGATTTTTAGCTATGGGGATTCCGCTGCGGTGTGAAGTGTAATGTTGTTGCAGATCGGCAAATGCAGCAGGAAGAATTTTGATCACGGATCCTGTGTCGACCAAGGACCTTCTCCTGGTGGTGGGATCCATTAATGCGAGCAAGGAGAGTGAGGAAACAGAGATGCGACGTCCTTCCTTTTTGTTTCCCTCAGAAGTTCATGGGGTACCATTCCTCTTGCAACCAGGTGTACAGCGGTGTGCCTGGATACCGTATTGCCGGCGGTACTAGTAGATGCCATCGTGAAGCGTGGGAGAGTTGCACAATCAAGCAGGAGACTCGTGGGTTCCATGGGGAAATTGCGCGAACGGGATTTTGAATAATCTTTCGACTTCTCGAGAGTAGCCAGCTTTGCAACAGAGTTGCGAGCTCTGCCTTAATGGCAACCAATGCTTCCTCCGTCTGATCACGGAGCTATTGTGAGGGATCGTTTGCAATTGAAGTCACTCTTGTATGAGAGCTGCGATTGAGAGCTCGTGAGGCAGCCGTAGCAAGTTGCTCAAGTTGGGTCTGCAGGGCTAGAATTTCAAGTGCTTCTTGAATGTAAGAGTGACGGTGCCGGAGGAAGGATTATCGAAGGAAATCCGGGCTTTCATTATCTCTTAGTGTGTCCTTCAATCTGCTGAGGAGATGCTCAGGAGGAAGATGCGCTAGTTCAGTAGAACTAGACAAAAGTTTCAATTTTAAGCCGTGGAGGGGTAAACTTTTCTAAAATGGCGGCTCGGAGGGTTTGAAAGCTCAAATTAGTGGTGTCTTTAAAAAGGGACGAAATTCCATCAGTTAGGACGTGTGGTAGTGTCCGTATCAGTGACTTGAATTTCACTTGGTATTCTCTCCAAAGAGAAGAGTAGCTCGATTTGGGTGAACTACGAGTGAATCGAGGCAGTCTGAAACTCTGGCAAGGAAATAACACAGGTTGTATTTACCGTGGTGGGTGCGTTGGGGTCTTCCATAGTTATTGCGACGTAGCTGCGTAGAGTGTTGCAAAAAAATTCCTGCGTCAGACAAGTCGATGGTTACTCCGGGGTCACCACTTTAGAGTTGAAGAGGGCTCTGATTTTAAAGACAGATGACTTTGTTTAGCTTTGTAGCAGTAACTCCCTTTTCACTTTCTCACTTCTTTTTGCCAGGGTCGTTTTACAGCTTGTCTACTTTTAAAATCAGCCGATCTTTCCCTTTTCTTCACAGGTGGATAAAAAGTAAGCCCTTAATAACAAATGATAAGTATAACCACTTTATAAATAATTTAACAATATCGACCAGACGATTCCACTAGTTTATGAATGTTGGGAATTCCAATCAAAGGCACTGCATTGGTAGAGCCTGAGTGTAGTTTATGCGTTAGAACTGATGGAACTTTTGTGCAAATCGGTCGATACTTTGTAATTACTATACGCGTGTATAGTTGAAAATTTTAATGACAAACAGGTAGTAATAGATGAATAAAAAGAAGTTTCCTCAAAAGAGCTAAGTTATGTTTTATATCTCAGAACCAGGAGACGGAATTAGAATTATTATCATAATGAATTGATGGTCAGAGCTCTCTATCTCATCACGATTGCTACGAGAAGATATTTATTGTGGACGAGCTTCTGAAGAACGTCGTTTTGTGTCTACATTTTTGCACATTTAGGAAAAAAGTTGAATAACTAATTCTTTTTGTTGTCTTTTTGGGGGCGTCTCAAAAGAATTTGTTATAGTTTTGACTTAGGCACGGTGTGCAGAAGGGATCTGTTCTAGAGCTGTTTTCTGCGGAAGCAAGAAGTTGTGAGATTACCTAAGCAAGCATTGCCGGAATGTTGCGTCCTATAGGGTGTCACTCCTCCTATGGGGCGAGGGAATGGCACAACTGAGCTCGAAATGTTTATTTTCTAATATTTTGGACTAAGCAAAATCATTCCTCCTAAATGTTAACAGTCTGATGTCAGAGGCGAGAATAGTTTAACTGGAGAGTTCCCAATATATTTATAGTCATTGTGCGGTTGATAAAGTATATGTTTGTTGCGTTTGGTAGCCTATATTTTAACTTGAAAAAATTACCTTCGATGGAGTCATTGAACTTATCAAATATTTTACCATTAGTTAGATGTTTCGTTATTTGAGAATTCATCAAAAGACTTGGCCAAATGCTACCTAAATGCTTGTATTTTTATGACCTCCCTTTACTCTGACAAATCTCGATGGATCTACCTATTATGTCGAGCTGACGAAAGGGTATGGAGATAGGCTCATGAATAATTCCATAATAGTCTACGATAGTTTACTCCGTGATAAAATGACATTAACATTTAAATAACTACTTATAATATAACATTAGATTTGTTTACAACGTTTTGTTTACATTATGTTAATATTATAGCATGTATTTAATTCTTTAAATGTTTTATAAGTATAAAGACGCAACAGTTGGACATTTTCCCAAACAGTTGTAAATTATCGATTTTTCTCGAAGCTATAGGGGTAAAGGGTCACCAGTTTGAGGAGGTAACCACTTTATAGCGGTTAAGTCACCAGGTTCTTGTAAATAAATGAGGGGGTTACCGAGTTCTGATGAAGGTGAATTATTTATCTGACTCCAAAGATTTCTTCACTGTGTTGTTATTTTGGCTGGGCTTACCGAAGGTTTAGGGTAATCGAGGTAAAGAAGGACGTTGCAAAAAATATATATTTTATTCTAATATTGGCCTATAACGGGAAAGCGGCACGTCGCGACGTTACTTTGCGTTCCACCCCCTAAGGGCGCAGTTTTGAACGGCTGTGTATCACAATTTGCTTAAATCCTCCAGCTAATCTAGATATTTTATGACTCGATTTTACAGACCTTTTTTAGAACACATGGTGTAGGAATTGTATTAAATAAGATAGTTATAAGCAGAGGCAAAAGGCTGAGAGTATATGTAAATGCCTACATAACAAACTTCATTACTCCTTTGACTTGTGTCGGAAGAGTTGACTTCTAAAGCTCCATGATGAAGTAGATATAAAGAACATAGACACTCAGGACTACGAACTTGCCACACTAGGATGTTGTGCACTTACAGATGTTTCGTTCTTCGTTTTTACTAGAGCTCCAGTCAAAGCATGATGTTTTTCCAGACGAATATTATCCATAGTACTTCTCATAGTTGTTGTTGTCGTTATTTGCTCCCCGGAAACAGATGATCTCTGCTCCCTCCGACCGCTTGGTAAATTAAGGGAGAAAACTTTGATCTTACAGTCTGTGATGTAGGACCCAGGTCGTCGTTCCCCCAATTAAGTGGGGCTCTTCTTTCTGTGAGACTGTCCCCAGGTAGCAGGTTAAAGTGGAGGGAGGCTGTTGCATGCTGTGGAAGTTCAATTGCAACTTAACCTCATGCAGGATACATCCAAGTGCGGCGGTACCACTCTAGAATTGCATCCAAGTGGGATGGTCGTGTCATATCCAATTGAAAATGACGTGACAACTCTTTTTCTTTTGCCCTACAGGGGGCAAGAGTAAAAAAAAAAACGCCCCGCCTTGCCCGCTGGGGATGTTTCTCATAGTATTATTTATTCGATCTTATGTTGAGTCCAAAAATGACCATGATGCAAAATTACTTTATAAATGACTACTTCAAAGGTCTATTTTATTTTAAACTCCCTGTTATCGGACCCCGACCATTTTGCTTAATGGTTAAGAGTCTCAACTTTGTTTGTCGAAAGGAGAGTTAAGGACATTTACGTGACCTCCCAGTCGCTAGAGCCAGGAAATTACAATTAGAGTCATGTACCATCTAAATTTTTTCTTAACTCCAACTCCAATACTTGGCCTATTTCTATTTCAAACTAATTATTCAGCCTTCGTTGCTCATCAAAATTAATAGCACCTGAAGTCATGGACTAAATCAATTCAGGGCACGAGAGATCAGGGAGGTGCTCTCCGCCTGAGATTTAATTTGGTTCTCTTGGAGGGTAATGAAATAAGATAAAACCGATATTTGTCGTTTTCCATTAAACTTCCGATTAATGGACATTTAACTGCGACTTTTCTTCCAATTTCAGGAAAAATTTAGTTTTAATTTTATTCACTTGCAGATATCCACATACGAGTACTTGTTCTTTCTCAATAGTTGTCTATATCACCCGTTTCTCCTTATCCAGTCTCAATTAAATTGTGGTCAGGACTCTGCTGGAACTCTCGCTAGTTTACTGGGTGCAGCGTCGGACCTCCGGCGTCGAGACACAGTTTTGGACCTCAGCAACTGCGGCCACAAAACTAGTCCACTATGAAAGACTCTCAACTTACGAGAATTTTGGTGTGGCATTCAACGTTTCGGAGCACACCGTGAGCTCGTTCGCCGATGTGAATTGCATAAGCTGATTTTTAGTGTGTTCGAGGTCGTGCGGAGGTCTTGTTTGAATAACCAGATTTGCTGAATGGACCGAGTGGCGTCCATAGTGTACCGAATGGCGTCCATGATGGACCTAAACGACGTTCATAGTGGACCGATTGGCGTTCATAGAGAACCGAATGGCGTCCATAATGGACCGAACAGCGTTCATAGTGGACCGATTGGCGTTCATAGTGGACCGGGTGGCGTCCGTAGTGGACCGAATGGCGTCCATGATGGACCGAAGGCGTTCATAGTGGACCGAATGGCGTTCATAGTGGACCGAATGGCGTTCATAGTGGACCGAATGGCATTCATAGTGAACCGGGTGACTTCCATAGTGGACCGAATGGCGTCCATGATGGACCGAAGGCGTTCATAGTGAACCGAATGACGTCGAAAGTGTACCAAGTGGCCTGCATAGTGGACCGAATGGCGCCCATAGTACCATGTGACACCCATAGTGCACCGAGTAGCGTTAATAGTGGACCGAACGGCGTTCATAGTGGCCAAGTGGCCCCAATGGTAGCAGAGGTTGGCACAGTTAACGTTAGAATGGTAAATCGTTAAAAGTTTTCTTATTTCTTATTTCTTTGTTCTTTTTCATTTTCGCATTCTTTATATTATTTTGGTCAGTTTTAAGGTGGTTCTTGAGCAAAAAAAACAACAAAAAATCGTTTTCTGTTTAATACACCCCAAATAATAAGTAACGTTAACGCTAACCTTCGTTATATTTTTAATGAATTAACGATTAGCTGCGCCCACATAAATAGTGGTCGAATCAAAATTGGTTATATTTTTTAATCCCGTGGAAAACTTCGATGGTCGCAAGGATTTCAACTTGTCATATAAGCACAAATTCCCACAGGAAAATGAAAGGCGGATTCCAAGTACTTTCGAACTTGTTCAGTTCATTATCAAGTTCAAAGTACTTGGAATCCGCCTTTCATTTTCCTGTGGGATTTTTCGCATTTATTGCTATACTCACGCGCTACTTTGTGAGTTTCTCATATACATATCAATATATGTTTATATTTATGTGATTTCGATATACTTTTTATGTTGTAAAGAGGTCACCAAATCCAGAATATGAAATAAACCTCCAGCCTTGAATCTAATCCCAGTCTTTGTTTTATTAAACTACTCCGTAAACTTTGACGAGGGGGGATGATCAATAGACTAAATTTAGGGGAAGGGGTAAATTCTCTAAGCAAGGAAGTTAAAATTAGGTTAACTAAAAACAAAACAAAAACAACAACCTAACCCACTTCCCTAACGAACTAAAAACTTCTCAAACATATCAAAAAACAAATAAACCCTCCCAAAACCTCAATAATCTATCATATTCCAAGCCTTTTATTTTCTTATTTCTCTTCAAATTATGATTTTTTATTTCTTCCAAAATTTAACATCCTCCCCTTGAGGAAAGGATATTTACTTGACAAAACCTAAGGGTGAAAAAGATGTACAATTGCCAAAATTTGGAGGGTGGGTCTCAATAACGAAAACCTGCAGGAAAGGATGTTCAATAGATAAAACTTAGGAGGGGGTCAATAACAAAAACCTAGCAGTTGCGGATGTTCAATAAAAAATCCTGCAGGAATGGATGTTCAATAGATAAAACTTAGGAGGGGGTCAATAACAAAATGCCTGGCAGTTGCGGATGTTCAATAAAAAATCCTGCAGGAATGGATGTTCAATAGATAAAACTTAGGAGGGGGTCAATAACAAAAACCTAGCAGTTGCGGATGTTCAATAACAAAAACCTGCGGGAAGGGATGTTCAATAGATAAAACTTAGAAAGGGATAACTTGGGACGGGGGATGTTCAGTAACGAAAACCTGGGGAAGGGGATATTCAATAGATAAAACCTAGGGGAAAGGGGTTTATTTAAGTTATGCAACTATATTAACTAAAAATATCTGAAATGTCGATGAATAATTAATGACCTGTGGAAAGATAAAATTGTATTCAATATTCATCTCGATTTTAAGAGTTGAATAATTTGCCATTGTAACCTTTCTCCTCGTTAATCTTTCTCGCTATTCCTGTTTTATATTCGAACACCATTTCCTTCATCTCGTTTGCCTTTTTTATTGTTGGTTAGATGAATTACCTTTATTTTCTCAATTAAAAATGATTCTCTCCCCTATCTCCCTTCTGTGTATCATGGTATTACAACTTTTGTTGTCTAAATTAAAAAAAAAAATGGTTACATTTTCCAGTTCTTTGCATATATTTGATTTATTTTTTTGGTTCTTCTTAGCGCTCTATTTTTTACTATTATATTGTTGTGGACGAATTAATTAAGAGTGCTGAAGACCTATGGGTATATATATGATTATCAGTATCTTTTCTCACTAATTCTACTGTATATATTCATTATTAGCTGACAGCGGGCTGTCGGAAAAGAATTAGCAGTCTTTTTTCGACTCGCTTGAATAACTAGACTAGCCAGGAATGGACCAATAGGTGTTTAAGTAAACCTCATTGATTTTGGTACCGTTGGATAAAGTTATTCTCTCCTTATGGAAATCTTTAGCGTCATCGCTCGAAAAACTGGTTCCGAACGAATTTTAATATTTTTAGCAGTTTGACCAGGGTCAGGATATCGGTGACTCTTACTTTGTGGTGACATTGGATCAAGCAAAGATAGTCCCTCCTAAGACAAAAATGAGGGATTAACTTTACTTGGGTAATTGGGTGAGGGATATCCTTAACTTGGTAAAATGGGAGGAATACGAGGTTGTGACATCGTCATTTTAAAGCTACTGGAATAAGCATAAACTAAGAATTAAATGCATGTTAGGATGTTAGAGAGAAATATTCATGCTAGAATGTAAGAGAGAAATGCTCATGCTAGGATGTAAGAGAGAAATGCTCATGCTAGGATGTAAGAGAGAAACGCTCATGCTAGGATGTAAGAGAGAAATGCTCAGGCTAGGATGTAAGAGAGAAATGATCATGCTAGGATGTAAGAGAGAAATGCTCAGGCTAGGATGTAAGAGAGAAATGCTCAGGCTAGGATGTAAGAGAGAAATGCTTATGCTAGGATGTAAGAGAGAACTGCTAAACTCTTATCTACAGGAATCTAAGTGGCTTGAAAGACATAAATACAATGTTTTCAATGATTTTTGGGATATGAATTTAATTTTTAGAGTTCTACAAAGTTTACAATTTTTAATTGTTTTAAAATAAACTTTCTAACAAATATGTTCTTAAATAATTTTTTTTTACAGTTATTTTTTTTTTAGCCTTGGGAGGGATTAGCTTAACTAGTGTAACTTTCGGAGAGATGATCTTCACTTGGTAAAATGGGAGGGACTATCTTTACTTGATCCGTGACATTAATCCTCTTTAGCACCTCGCATAATCTCATTGCTCCCCGCAAACCTTTGCTGGTAAGTTTCAGAATTGAAGAAAAATGGAGAATGAATTTTATTATAAGAATTAAGGCACGATAAAAAATAATTTGTCTTTTCATTAAATTCACACTTTAGTTAATATTGAATCGACCTTTCAAAGATGCCATCTAAGCGATATTCAAATCTATTCTCAGAAATGATGGTAACAGCGTCGAGCGAAAAGACCATTCCAAGAGATCAAGACTGGAAGTGACAGAATTCAGTGCGAAGTTGGTTTCGAATCTGATGCGCGCACTTCGAAACTATTGTTTATCGTTTGGTTCCAGTAGAAACAAGTTTTATTCAGAATTTAATATAATGGATGCATTTTAAGATTCCTTTTTGAAATGGAAAAGTTCTCCCAGTCATCTTGTTCCTCATGAGTGCAAGTCTAATTCCATAAATCTCTTCGAAGCATTTGTGTCTTAAGCCGGGTAGCCTTTTGGAAACGCGGTGCTGCGATCCATCGATCAGATGGATTGTAAGTGCGGGGAACACATATAGCTGTATATTCTACAAAGGACCTATGCACAAGTAGTAATTTTATAATCGCATCCAAACTGAAGTTATATTGAATGCTATTGATGAAAGTGCTTGTTACATAGGACTTCAAGGAAAACATTTTTACCAGAACAAGAGTCAATCTAATGCTCTGAAAACACTAATTATCGCCAGGTGATCAGAGTCAGTTTGAGGAAATTATGCCAAGGTTCAGAGTTACATGAAGATGGAATCCTCCTCCTCTTTCTCTCCCTTTTTTTCATATCGGTACCCCTGGGTCAATACTATAATGAAAAGGAAATTGTAAAGGTAGCTGAACAGGTACACTACTCCTCTCTTCTCTACTACTGTTCAAAGCTAACGCTGGTCGTCACATCAGACGATCTAAGGTATCATTGGTAATGATGATATCCAGTGACTAGGCGGCTCGTCATGTCAGCGGTTCAACCTGCGAACTATTGGGCGACAAACAAGACCTATTACAAATCCTCTTCAATGAAACCTCCAATACATATTTCTGTCATACATACCTATTCGGCCATGCGTGAGAGATATCACCTTGTTTAGAATGTTTTAAATGCGAATTTTTTCAGAATATTAAAGATGGCATTTTATGAAGAAATTTACATGTATAAATGAGGAATTAAGAATTTGTGTCAAAGAAGAAACAGATCAGTTTGATTAAAAGGGCCTGAATGATTGAGATGGCAATGAAAGTTAAAATATGAAGTTGCGTTAACATAACATAATATAACAGTACTCAACAGAGGACAAAAGCGACAAGGGCCTATCAGAGGCCATTCGAGTCAACACACTCCATAATGTGTATCCACAGGATCGCGTCCAAACTGCTTAAAAGTGCCTCACCAAAATGGCTTGCCAAAATCTAAATCATGCAGCTACAATACACAATATCAATAATATAATATATTAAAAGATTTCTATTAGAATATGTAATTTGTCCCAATACAACTTAAAAACCATGATAACCTACCCTCCCCATATACTCATCAAACCTGCGCTTGAAAACATTTAAATTTGGACTTAATGTCTCCTGTGGTAAGCCATTCCCAAATACTTTCTCACATCGAACCTCTGATTTGTTTTTAAGTGGTGTCCCCTATTCTTATTTCAACTCAAAGGACTTGCTAAAATCTAACTTATCTACCCCAGAACAAATTTTAAAAAGCCCAATCATATCCCCTCTCACACACCTTCTTTAAAATGAGAACATATTTAGTACCTTCAGTCTATCTTCATCTTCAATGTGCTTCAGGGGAGGTATCATCTTTGTTGCCCTCCTTTGCAATGACTCTAGCAGGTTGATATCATGTCTAAAGTGACTGTGGGGGCCATGCTTGTATACAGTACTCTAAATGTGGCCTGACATAATATGAGTTATATAGTTTAAGGATAAATTCCTTACTTTTGTAACTAAAATTCCTCCAAATGAGCCTCATCACTCTATTTTGATCTTATTTATGCCTCAATACAATGCCTAGAAAACCTCAGTGACCTATCTACTACTACTCCTCAATCCTTCTTATCTCTTACCATATTAATACCTTACATTTTTTAAAGGTTAAAATTCATCTGCCAATTTTGCGCCTCAGCTTTATCTGCTAAAGTTGCCAGTTTTGTGTCAAAAGCAAATTTCAAACTTTGCTATTTACAGCCTCCCCAATATCATTTATATAAACTAGGAGTAATAGGGGGCCTAGAAATGATCCCTCCACAGTGACCTCACCCCATTCAGTACCACTCTCTTCTTCCCGTCTTTCAGCCATTCAGCTATCCAATTTAAAACTTTCCCACATATCTCATACATTTTTAATTTGTGCACTAGTCCCTTATGTGGAACCTTATCAAAAACTTTCCTAAAATCTAAGTAAATTACATCAACATTTTCTCCCTTATCTAATTGTTTAGTTACATAATCCATAAATTCTGGTAAATTGATTAAACATGATCTACCACTTCTAAACTCATGCTGAGCATCATTTATTAAACTACCTCTTTCTAGGTGCTTCGAAATAATCTTCTTAACTCCTTTATCAAAAATTTTACAAACTATAGATGTTAACCTTAAGGGTCTAAAATTATTTGGGTCCTCTTTGCTCCCCATCTTAAAAATTGGCACTACATTTGTTATTTTCCAATCATTAGTCATTTCAAATTAGATTAGGTTAGGTTAACTTTAATTTCATCGGTTAAGACAGGCTAAGGTCAGGTTAGGCTAAATATTATTATATTGAAGTTGGTTTAAATTATGCCAGGTTATGTTAAATTTTGCTAGTTCATTTTTGGTTAGGCTATTTATGCTAGTTCAGGTTAGGTTCGGTGAAAGTTACAAGTTGAAATTTATGCTACGTGGGTTAGGATATGTAAAAGCTATGTTGTATGTGGCTAGGTTATGTCAAAGGTATGTTGGGTGAGGTTAGGTTAGCTCAAATTTATGCTATGTCAGGTTAGGTATTTTTTAGGTCAGGTTAGATTAACTTAAATATCGTTAGCCAATTTGATTAAGTTAACTTACAATATCTGACTCCTATACTCGTAACTTGTAATCCTTTCTATAACCAGAATATAGAAGTGTGGTAAACTTAAAGAATGGAGTGAACAACCTAGTGCCAAACATGAAAATTAATTTCACAGTCAAGTGGACTCACATAAAAAATGGTAATTTATAGACGCCACATAAGATTCCGTTTCTTAAAACAGCGGATCTGGTGGAATACGTTGGAAAAAAATATTGGAAAATTGTATGGAAGAACAGCAACAAATGAGAAAGAAAATCCTTAATGAGTGGTCCTCTAGTATGCGGTATACAAACACACTCTTTGGTATACAGACTAACCAAATCTAACTTAGATTGGATTTTGTTCTAGACAGTATACATAAAAATGCTTTTGTTTTTTTAGTAGGAATTTAACCACCGATTTGCACTTGCATTTTAAGACCAATCACAGTAGGTACCTAGACTTTAACGTCAAGCTGTATGAAGACTCTATCCGGCAACTAATAACAACCAATGTGGGTTAACTTTGCCAACTTAGTGTTCCATTTCGGCTAGTCTGTAGCTTAATCTGTGTATCCTTGTTCATGTTATGACGCTTCTTATTGTTCTGGAAAACGTTTATAGGCCTTTCAGAACCGGATATTTACGCTTGATATAGGAAGCTTTTTCATGCTGTTTTAACTCCCGAGGAGCGATTCGACACAAAATGTGCTTCAAGTTCTCTTCTCAGCAGAAAACTGAATCAATCAACCAAGAAAAAATATTTTGTGAATATCCTCTTAATCTAAATCAAAATATTAAATATTCATTGGAATACTTAAATTCTTCATTTTCTGCACACTTTATTGTTATATAATAAATATAATTTGGTGATAATTTAGCGATATTGGGTCAGATGGTGGTCGCTAGCGTTGGACTTTGGAAATTTCAAGGCTGTAATCTTAGGGTTAATTCCATATCCTTTTTCCCTTTCTTATCTTTTATTTTTTATTTTTCGTACTTCTTCCCCATTTTCTTTACATATCTTGTCTCGCAAACTTTCTGTCGCAGATTCCCTCGTTGGTTTTCGCTTCTTAGTTTTGAGTAACAACAAACAATAATCCCACAAAGGAGAGTTCGTATTTTTGAGTTTGTTCGTTTATGTGGTTACAACTGAGGTGGAGATGTATCTAACTTGCCATAACTTTGAAGGTAAAGAATGTTATGCAAGAAATTGTCTTTCTTTGTTCCTTCAGGTCGGTAAGAGATATTTTGACTCATTGGGGATCGCTGTACGAACTTATACTCCTTGTCTTGCTTTACCTTTTCACTACTTTGTCCTTTCTATATATTCACCGTTTTCGCTAATTTGTCCTTTTATTTTTTAGTCTATTCCAAATTTCTTTGTTGGTTAGCATTTTAAACAATCTTTATTTCCATTTATCTTTTTATTTTCTATGCTAAGCCCCTCTTTGAGCCTACTCTCAATTGGTTATGTTGCTTTTCTTTTATTTTCCTCAATATTATCCTATATTCAATTCATAAAAGTCTAAATTGGTTTCATTAAATCATAATTTGATTGAAGTTCTCTAAATGCAAGCTATATATGTATATATATATATATATATATATATATATATATATATATATATACCTTGTTTGAATTATTTTTATTTATTTTTATGCGAAGTTTAATGTCCTCGATAAGTCTTGAATTTGGGAGTCTTCTACCTCTGTATAAGCCGGAGTTATAAGCATTATTTACATTGGCGTATCATATTAAGGGGATAATATTAGATAGGTTCTTCACCTCTTGAGATGAGACCGTGAGATTAACGTCTTTTGATCTATAAAGACAAGACAATGAGATTACCCATGTCTGATCATATTTCTTGACACAAGATCCGGCTTTCCCATTGTCCTTTACCAAACGAATTAACGTTAAATTAATTATATTTTTTAGCCATTTTCTTTGTATTCTTTTTGTTCTTACTGCAGAGGGGGTATTAAAATATTTTTTGTTATTATTTATACTTTTTTTTGCTTCAGTCGTAATCCAAAAATTGAATTTTGACAGTCTTTCTTCGTTATAAATATCTAGTGGATAATTCAGAGATAGAATTACAAAGAACGGAAAAGAATATCGATTTAAAATAAAGGTTATATTTGAAACAGCTAGAAAGTTTTTTGAGCGTAAACTCAACAATTTATTGCGAGAACGATTTTTTTTCTAATATTTCATCTGAATTATTATTTGATGAATGTGCACAATAAAGCAACTTGGTGGGAGTGGTAATATTTAATTAAGATTTAATTCATTTTTAACAAAGAAATGAAATAAATACACGCTTGTTCTGCTTTTGTTCAGACATCTTTTAGTGTCGTTGTCTAAGAGTCGGTCAGGCATAAAATGTTATCTGAGGACATTCACTTAATTAAGCAACTCGTTACGAATATTTTACAAGAACTCTGGCAGAAAATTCCTTTTATTTTTTTCTTCCTTTGTTAGGATGAAATATTTTATAATTTTATAGGACACGATTACAGAGTTCCTTAAGGTAGAGACAAGTCAAATCTCAACCGTCTTCATTAGAACACGGATAGGCCCATCGTTCACCTACGTCTTTCCGTTTCGCGGAAATAACCTTAGGGGTGCTAACGTTTTTTTAGTTTAGTTGTTTCATTAATTGTCCGACTCATACATATTATTTTTTTATATTTTTAGCTGTCTACTGTTTTCTTAGAATGACTCAAGCTTTGTTTGTGTTGGAAAAGTGAAGTTTCTAGAGCGAAGGCGTACCAGGTTACAAACGTTTTCCTCAGATCTATGTAAAGGGTGGGCCATAAGTCCCAGGACACTCCACGAACAACTTTTGTATAAAATTATGTTATTAACAGAAAAAAAATGTTTTTTTTTATGTAACTGTAACTGTAGTGTTCTGGGACTTATGGGTCACCATGTATATAAAGGAGGAAATTTGTTTGTTTATATTTTCACTGTAGGCAGCTGCAATTCTGGCCTGATTGAGTCGTAATTTGGAACAGGAGCACACTTGTGTAGGAGGATGATTAAACTATGTTACGTAGGCTCCGTCACCCCAATAAATTGCAATCTCATTGAGATGAAAACATGTTATTCATCTGGCGGCCACATTTACATGTCTTAACTGATTGAACTTAAATTTGGCACAAATGTACATCTCTGCAAGGAGAAAGTTATACGTTTAGTTAGGTTCAGTCACACCACATAAATTTCCCTTTTGGGGCTGAACATATGTTATTGGTCTGGTTGGCACATTTATGAACTGATTAAACTCGAATTTGGCACCAATGTACATCTCTGTAAAGAGAAAGTATAGGTTATGTTAGGTTCAGCTACCTCCAATACATTGGCACTTGAGGGGGATTGAAGGCATATCATGGGACTGACAGCCACATTTCTCAATCGAGTGAGCTGAAGTTTGGACCAATCGAGTTAGAATTTGGCAGTTACATCTCACTAAGGAGGTTATAATTAACCACTAATGGGCCGCAAAAGTTTCCAAAACAATGTTAGAAATACTAATTTACTTTCTTTTAACACAATTTAATGAAATTTACAACACACGTGGAACTTTATGTAATAAATATAATGTAGCGATAAGAAAAGCAAAATGATGAACAGGAAAAACTTAATAAGGTCAATAGTGAAATTTGACAACGCAAAAGTTTCCAACGCATTTTCATAAACATGGTTTAGTACTTGCTACCTAACTCATGTTGCCAATTACAGCATGCAGGCGCTTTGAGCATTCTCCTACGATCTTTTATAGGTACTTGGGCTGAATTTGTTTCATTCTTCAAATCAGAGAAATTACGCGGATCTCGTTTCTGTACCATGAGTTTCAATTCCTTTCACAGATTTTCAATGAGATTCCAAAACATTAATTCTTCGTATAGGAAGCTAATTCTTAGTTTGTTTGGCTGTTTACTTGTTGAAATGTTCATCCGGGTTTCAAAATCAGAGAGCCAACGCTAGATAACAAATTTCTTACCGAAATTCCCCTGTAGCGCCGTTCATTCAACCACCACGAAATTTAATTGTAGGGATTGTACGTGTTCTTTGGCGCGTAAGCTTGACACTTTTTTTTAGTCGCGTGCGAGTCTAATCGCGAGCGACTCTACATCTTACTATGTCGGTCGGTCGGTCGGTCGGTCGGTCGGTCCCCGTTTGGCTTTTTTTGTTGTTTTTGTAATGACATCATAACTATTCGGCCGATTCTAACGAAAGTTGAAAACCTTATGTTGTTTTACATTCTCCTTCGAATGCTATAATTGCCAAAATCCTACCAAGATTAACCCAGGAATTATTTTATTTTGGCAATAACATCATAACTATTCGGCTGACTCTAGCAAAATTTGAAACTCTTATGTTGTCTTACATTCTCTTTCGAATGATATAATTGCCAAAGTCTTCCCAAGGTTAGCTCTGGAATTATTTTGCTTTGACAATAATATCATAACTATTCGCCCGATACTCTGCTAGAGTAGACTAGGCTATAATATTCTATACTCTGCTAGGCCAGCCTAAAATAGGCTATACTCTGCTAGGCTATTATAGGCTAAGCTATGCTAAGCTATAATGTACTTATGGGTCATCATATCTAATTTAGACTATAAAATGCTATGCTAGGATATCATATAGTATGTTAGGCTAGACAATACTAAGCTATGCTTGATTAGGCTGTAATAGGATAGTATAGACTATACTTGTCTAGGATAGTTAATGCTAGGCTAGGTTATTCTATGGTAGGCTAGGCTAAGCTATGCTAGATAAAGCTATACTATGTGTTGTGTAATGGCCAGACTATATATTTATATATATATACGTGGGTACTTTTTGGCTTGGGCCCAAAGTTGGTTGAAAACCGATAGTGAAAGGGAAAATGGTTAGGATTCCAGTGGGTATGGATTATTATTACTTTGCGGGGTCCTTTTAAACAAATATTTCAGAGTGCAAGTTGGCCAAAGATTAACAGGTAGCTAGTAAGCGCTGAGGTTGCAAAAGAAAGACAATGAAGAAAATATAACTTTATTAGCAATAAAAGGATATATATTTACATAAAATTGGGTTTAAATGGAATGGTTGCCCAGACGGGGTTAAAGATCTACACGCGATCAGGTATGTTAATTAAGGGATTAAAGAGGTCAGATACAGTTGGTGATTTAAAGGATGATTTTAAACTGGGGCGTTCACACAAATAAGTGACCAATTGGATAAGCCAGATTTAAGATCAATCTGCAGGTGGCAACGATTACGAATACCTTATGTGTTCGTTGCCGAAAAGGGGCCAGTTGGGGTACGGTGAATGCGACGGAAGAAGCTGGTTTACATCTGGCTTCATACGAGGGCGCACTAGTCGTCTTCGGAGTTGGGATCGATTTAGCCTTCAGTTGAATTGAAATCACCGCTGGGGGAAGGGGGAAAGCGTCATTTAGCTCGTTCGTCGGAGTAGGCGGATGTCTAACAGTGCTGCTCTCTAACCTCAGTCGAAGCGTTATATAGGCGCCTGGTAAGGAGGCTCCAAACGCGCGCGCGATCTTGGGAAAAAGTCGGCGACTCCTTCGGGGGAAGGGGGAATCTTGATAACGATCGTTGGAATGTCCAACAGATTCCAATCTTTGAGTGGAAAGCCCGAATGCTCGCTGAGAGGTGGCCGCGTGGGGTGGGGTGGGGCATCGGTTCCTAGGCAAATACAGCTGGAGCGAGTGATAACAGCGTCGGCCGCCTCCTTGTCTAGGTTTAGCCATGCTTTCACCAGCTCAGCTCCATGCGGTGATCTCCGGATCCACGTGGGTACAGAAGGGCACGTGGCCACCATTTGATCTCATTCTGCTACACTATGCTATTCTAGGGTAGGCTAAAGTATACGAGGGGCAGTCAATAAGTTTTGTAATTCGTATATAAGGAAACGAGATATGAGGAAAAGTGTTTAATTATTTTTCAATATAACTACCCTCGATTGTAATGCACTTGCGCCACTTGTCCCTGAAGCTTCGAATTCCCGACAACCAGAAATCTCCCGACCCTTGTTCAATCCACTCCTGGACGACCAGCTGGATATCTTCATCGTCCCCAAACCAGCGGCCACGCAGTGCAGCCTTGAGCTGGCGGAAAAAAAGTAGTCGCTAGGGGCGATCTGGACTGTAGGGGAGATCGTTGATCTCCTCGAATCCGCACTCGCGCACAGCAGATTGTGCAACTCTGGCCTTGTAGACTTTGACGACGTTGAACTCGATCATGGGGCGTCAGGTTTTTAGGGACCCAACGGGCAGAGACCTTGGTCATGGCCAAATTGTCCTGGATGATGTTGATAACACTTCCATGTCATATTCTAAGTTCTCGCTGGAATTCTTCGACCTTCACCCGTCGATTTTCGAGGATCATCGTTTCCACACGTGCCACATTGTCCTTGTTGGTCACGTCTGACGGGCGTCCTGGACGGGGCTCATCTTCAAGGGACTCACGACCATGGCGAAACTCCCTATTCCAGCGAGCAATGGTTGCATAGGAAGGGGCTGTGTCGGTGTACACTGCAACCATGCGTTCATGGATCTCTTTTGCATTCTTGCCTTCCTTGGTCAAAAATTTGATCACTGCGTGGTGCTCAACCTTCTGCATTGTTGAAAAATTTGTGACTGACGATCTCCAAATTACAAATGACAAATTAGGTTAAAGTGGTGAAATTGTGTGGTAGGTATATAAAGGTGTGAATAAGTTTTCTAGTTTGCCCTGGTGTTAGGGCATCACTAGCATTCTTCATGTTGTGTATTTAAAAATTTTTTATTTCCTCCGTCAAAAAGTAGCTGGCTGTCATTGACAGCCAGTTTCCTCCGTCATAATATTTGTATTTCTTTTTGGGTATTTCCGCCTTCGAAGCATTCAAGCCTTTCAAGGTTGACTTTCTTGCTGAATGATTCTCAGTGTTGATTGCTTTGTAGTCTCTTAATATGGGCATTTAGCCTCTTTTCTTAGTTTGAATTTTGTTGACTTTTAGTTAATTTATTAACAGTTGGGTATTGGGAGTTGGGCACTTCGCCTCTTTTTATTCTTGACTTTTGATTATTATTAGTTTTGGGCACTTCGCCTCTTTTATATTTAAATTTAGTTTTATTTTATTAATTTTTTACTATATTTATTTATATTTGGGGGGGGGGATTTTTAACGTGGGCACTACGCCTCTTTTTTCAATATGTTTCTTAAAATTTTAGTACTACGTAAATATAGGTAGTACCACTTCTCTCGCGCAGGTTCTACTGCTTGGGAACAAAGCAGTTCTACCTATAGCGCGTCTCCGGTTTGCACGAATGGTTAAGTTTAGGTTCAAATTCGGGAGTATAGTTAGATCTATCTTGTCCCATGTCTTTCTCCCTAGCCTTTGGATCTCCGTATTGATCGGCTTTAGACCGATTCTCTGGTGAAGAGTCGATTGCCGAATACGGTCGATCCTTCGCGTGCCTGTAATCAGCAGCGTGGCTTTATTCTGCACTCTCTGCATCATTCTGAGAGAGGTACAGCTTGCCATCTGCGTGATCACGGCCGGGTACACCAGGACTGGGCGTACCAGGGCCATATTCAGCTTCTTGCTGTTAGGCACGCTGAGGCCTCTGAAGCGGTAAAGTTTCTTCAGCTCTCGTTTGGCTAGGGAGACTCTGGTATTTATGTGGGTCTTATATCCAGATTTAAAGAGTCGTAAGCCCAGGACATTACCCTCATTGGAGTACGGATAGTGTTCATTATTGACGACAACGTCATCAGTTTTTCGGCGGTTCATTGGAACGATCGTGAACTTCTGGCGGTTGGTCTTTATTTTCCACTTTCTTTCATATCTATTGATATTTTCTATTTCGACAGCTGTCGCCCTCGCCTGGCTTCCAGCGTTCCTGAATGGACTCAGGACGATTTGGGTGATGTCGTCTGCGTATTGCAGATACATCGAATCGTACCTCACTGGAGCAGGCAGGTCTATTGTGTACACGAGGTACAGCAGAGGGCTGAGACAGCTGCCTTGTGGAACTCCCGCTTCTAGTTCGAATTCGGGTCCTTTGCAGCCCTCGATTGAAATTTGGGCTCTCCTATCGGAGATGTAATTGCAAAGGATCCTTTCCAGGAGTGGGTTAAGCTGGAGGTTGAGGATCTTGCATTGTAATCCTCTCAGCCAAACCTTATCGAAGGCCTTCTTAACATCACGCAGCACCACGTCTACGTACCGCCTCTCAGCTTTACTGCAAGCGAGTTTCTCCGCAAGAAGGGCGAGATCTGTTTCCGTTCCTCGACCCTTGCGGAACCCGTGCTGCTGAGGGTTGTGGGCTCCCAGCTCGGCTAGTTGTTGTTGAAGCCTGTCAGCTAGGAGTCTCTCGTAGACTTTTGCAATGAACTCCAGCAGGGCGATTGGCCTGTAGTTTACCAGTTGATCAGGGGGTTTACCTCCCTTGGGTATGAAGATCATCTTCGCAATCTTGAGACCTTCCGGGAAGTAGCCCGTGTTCAGGGAAGCGTTGAAGATATTAACGATTCCCTGAATGATCTGCTGTGGGGCGTTAACCAAGTTGTTTCTGGTAATACCCGTCCAGCCTGGTGCCTTTTGTCGAAAGGCTTTTACAGTGGCCTTGACGTCCTCTGATGTTATGGGACGTCCGTGACCCGCCATCTCCCTGCCTTCGTTGACTTGCTGTAGAGGGTGTGTGCGATGCGTTTCCTGATTAAGTTGTTCAATCAGTTGGCCTTCGAATTCCTGGTCGAACTCAACGTTTTCCTCGGGTGTAATCTTGAAAACGTTTTTCCAGAAGTTCCTGAACATATCCTCGAGAACCACCGGGTTCTCAATGTGGTCTCCGTTCTCCATTATCCGAGTCTTGAGTCTTGGTGTAAGTCCCTTTAAGTTCCTGACTTGGCGCCAGAACTTGGCCGGGCTAAGTTCGCTGTCGACTTTGGCTATCAATTTGTTCCATATTTCCCCCTGTTGGAGGTTGATAGCCTCTCTAAGCTCTGAGCTTAGGCGTCGGAGCAGCAAGCTCCTTTCCCGGCTGGGACCCTCCCGTCGTACTTCTTCGAACACTTCCCTGTGAACGCGAGCGATATCTCTCATCTCCTCTGTCCATCTGGGCTGAGGAGGTGTTTTATACCCTGTAACGGGTATGCTCTCGCGGTCCGCGTTTAGTATGGACGTTGTTATCCTCTCCAACTCCCTGTCGATCTCCTCTAACGACGCCGTGCTGAGGTCAGCTGGCGCATAGTCACTGAGTCGTTGCTTGTAACGATCCCAGTTGGCCATGGCGTAATTTTTCCGGAGAGGGGCTGGGAGCTGGATTGGTGCGAGAGATATTGTAGTGAGAATCGCTATGTGATCACTAGGGACTGTCGGGCCTGGCTCACTATGGTAGTTGAAAGGAAAGCCTTCACTTGTTAAGATTATGTCAGGCTTAGTTGCTGACCGGGAAGTGATATAGGTCGGAAAATCCGGCCCTATCCTTTGAATGTTCTTTCTTCCCATAATCAATTCCAAGTTTCGGCCTCTATCGTTGGTGTTACCATATGCAAGGTTATTCTAGTTAAGGGTATTGTATGCTATACTAGGTTGGCTATAATACGAGTATGATAGCTCCTCCAAATTCACTCTCTGCAATCGATTCCCTTGTTAGATTCGGAGGTGAATCAAAGCAAAAGCGAATATGTCCTACTGGCATACAATTTTTTAGTCTCAGAAGTGCCAGTACTACACACAAGTTCCATTATAATGTCTAGAGGCATTTATTTACCAGAAACCTCCAATTTGACCCCATTGTCTATATGTAGCAAATTTTTTAGAATCGAATTTAGATGGTCAAATTAATAGATATATTCCCTTGTATTGGCTTAAAAAAATTATTCTAAAAGTGGAAATGATGAAAATTGTGGTATATACCCACGTGACATACGAATGCATCAGATCGTGATAAGTTAACCGAAAAAATGGAAACGACTACAATCTAGTCAACCCCACTTTTGCACCATCATGATGGATATAAGGGGCTTTTCAAGCATTTTCTCATTGCTGTGAGCCTTTCACTTTCTCCAACAATAAACAATTAACTTCCCCTCTATTTAACCCGATTTCCGTATTACCCTGTGAGCTAAGACCCCATATGCTTTGAATGGGCCATATGGAAACTAACAGTTTTTAACAAAGAAGCAAATCCGGCGAGTGTCATACGTATCAGGAATGAGAAAAATCATAGACTCCACTCAACTATTTCGCCTTTCGATTCCTTCGATAGGAACCTTGATATCATAATCTTCTTTCTAGGACACATTGAGCATCTATCTCTCGCTCCCCCTCTAGCATGATGACCTTCTGGCAGCCATGGATGGTTGTCATTCACTCTAATGTACGAAAAATGTCTTCTATCTTAGGTTCATTTGATCTTCTTCTGTCGTGTAGTTTCCCTATCCCTTAACGACTTATCCCCGGCAAATTATCGCATCTCTAATCGTGTGTTTTCCTTCTTTTGATATTGGAATTATGTATGAGTTTTTATTTCCCATTTTTCTCAATTTTACTGCATTCCTGACTCATTCATCATCGATTACAGCGTATCCGCATGATTTTGAATTCAATGTCATTGAAATTTATTGCTATCTCATTATATGGTAAAATGCCCCCATTCATATTCATTGATGGCCGGACAATCCCTTGTACTTTGCTATTATTCATTGAAAAAACTGAACTTGCATCCATTTCTCTCCTTTCCCATTACACATTTTCTCTCGTTGTGAATAAATCATTAAAATATCGGTTTATTACTATTTGGCTTAGACAGAGCTAATGGACGTTCGCTTTTAGTTATTTCTTTGATGGTGTTTGCTCTACTATATAACTTAAAAATATCTCTAACTTGCTCACAATTTAAAGTCTCACTATCCATATCACATACAATATCACATATCCCTTGGGAGTTCTTTCTAGCCTAGAAAGATACTAGGTTTTATGGGGGGACGCTTAGGGTAGATTAGAATTGTTGTGCCTGATAGCTTAATGATAGATCATCTGACCTGCGATCAGGAGACCCGGGTTTTATTCCTGAAAAGGATAATAAATTTTTACCCATGGCATTATTTCTGTCTTCACAGTATGATTTTCTTCATTATATTTTCCTTCTTTCTGCCTTTGAAAGTTTTTTTTTCTAAAGACAGAAATTAAATATGGCCAAAGCCCTGTAGTAGTTGTTACTACTCGTGAAAGATGAAATTGGGGTAGGATTCAAAGACTGAACCCAAAACTCTTCATCTATGACCATGATAACTATTAAGAAATCAGCAGAAATCAACGGTAATCAAATTCGAAAAGTAACTAACAAAACTTGAGGAAAACCTATTTGTGATAAGGAATCCAGGAATCGGTCATTAAGGTATGATTTCTCCAAATCTATTCTCAGAGCTAATCGCTGATTCGAAAACTTGCACTGTGGTAGAATGTTTGGACGTGTGAATTATATTTTCCTTTAGTGTTTTACCTATTACTTAGGCTGCTAAAAAAACTGGCAAAAAAGCTTTGAGGCAAAAGACACAAACCAGAAAGCAATACAAAAGCAACTAAGCAGCAACGAAAAAAACAAACCAACACGCCAAAGGCATGGTCAGGCGTCGGAACTGGCCCCGCTTCTATCCTGCGCCCGAGCATGCAACCAACACCAAATAACTATATACAGTGGATAAGGTCTGCCTCCTACAAAAATTCAGCAATGCCACAATCAAAGTTGCACGAACCCACACGGGCAACAAGGGATAAGCGGTAGCAACACTGCTAGTCCCGCTATTGGGACACGTAATGTGGGAGAATATCCTCTATACTCATTCACTCAACAAGAATGTGCTGGAGAGTCTGGATTAACATGCAGTGGTCGCAAAAACGAGCAGGGGAGCGTTCCATTAAATGGCGATGCCTTCCGCAAGTGTGCCAGATTCGTAGACGACAGAAGACAACCTGAGCCACCGGGGCATTGGAGAGTAGGTCCACAGGAACAATAGTGGCGTGATGGCGAATAAGTTTAGTTTATTGTCGGCCGTATTCTATTTTGTTTGCAAGGGAGCACGAAGAATTGACCTTTTTCCTGCCATGTATTTAGTGTGGAGAAGAGCAAAACGCTGGTCTGGTCTCCCAGTCCGTCCAGAGTCCTTGGTGCTTCATCGGCAACTCATTTATGTAATCCCTACATGTCCAAGAACCCACCAGAGACAATCTCGACATTACACCGTCATGTGGCAACCAGGCGTCATGGATCCTGCGTATTAGGGGGGTGCAGAGATTTCAATGCCTCGAGAGCACTCAGGGCATCCTGTGAGTCACTTTAATAATCTCCCATACTGAGCGGCGTATTTCAAATAGGTTTCCCGTGCAGACAGACGTAGCGCTAGGTAGAGTCACACTAACTTTAAACAGGAGAAACACGGCATGAAATCCGACTCTCTGTTCAGATTTGCAGCCATCCGTGTACACTGGCGCGGCTCCAGCGTTTCGCAGTCTGTGCTACAAAAGGTTAGAACGCATTACTTCCGGCGCTTGGGAAGCTTTGGGAGCAGAGGCGTGGCGACAAATGATAAAACAGGGTACCCTCCAGAGGCAAAACCAGCCTGAGAGCTACATCGAGCTCTCGAAGAAGTTACCTAACCATAAATCTTACGGTATGCCTGGTATCTCTCTATGGCATAGGCACTTTCGAAATTGGTCGCAGATGCAATGAAATCCTTCAACGATTGATAGAGATGCTGTAGTGGTATGTATAAGCATATAATGCACTGTAAATCTCGCAAAGTGAGCGTCATTTCCCAACATTGACAATCAAGCTCTCAGTATGAGACATGTGGAAGGCACTAGTTGCCAGACTGAGCCCAATATGGTGGTACGTGTCTACCTTCTCTAATTCACGGTCGGATGCAGACGCATAAAACTCAAATGCGTAGTCGAGTATTCAGCGAATAGAGGAACAGTAAAAGATTAAAACTGTAGCTCTATCAGCATCCTTGGTGCTGAAAATCACTAGACAAAGAATTTTCATTGTTTGTGTACGAGAGACCCTGAGGGGGTAAATATGGGCCTCCTAGATGAAGCGTCGGTATAAAGAAGACAAATGAAACGGTGCCATTCTAGAAAATCCCGGCGTGTTCAGTTTAGGAACAAGTTTAGGATTGGGTGTAACCTGGATGACGACAGAAGTGTACTAATTTTAGCCTTCGCCAAAGAAAATCGAAAGTCGTGGGATTCGGTGGGCGTAGTGAGAAATGCGGTTCACTGCCTCTTTGAATCGATGGTCCAGAGTTGGCACCTGGGCCGCCCCAAAAGAAATCAAAAGGGTGTCGACGTAGACTGTAGCGAAAACATCTTTCGGCAGAGCTGAGGAAATACCGTTGATTCTCAATCTCAAAACAAAGAGAAAGATACTACTCTTCAAGACCCTTTCCTTCTGTCCTCCTGGCCTGGAAAAGGTTCCTCGCACTCGCACGCGGAATCGAAAAAGAAAGATCTCACTGGAACTCAGATATGAAGATTGTAGGTCCTCCTCAGATGTTTATTGTGTGTAGGGTCTCTATGATAGGCAATTTTCTCTGCAGCATTATGAACTTTTTTCCAGATCGAAAAGCCGTGTAGAAATGCTATTAATGAAGCTGCACTTTACCTGAGACTGATGGCTTCCGCTGTCAAGAAAATAAGTTAACTAAGATTCGCATATTTCTCCTTTACCATGCACATGCCTCATTTTAAACAATTTCGGTGGAAACCGGTCGGAGTAGAGTGATCTCTTCCCGGCATGCGAAAATCAAGCACGGTAGCTATTTGCTAGGAGTCTGGGAGAATACGCTCAATCCAGATCCTGAATACCAAATGTAACAGAAATACCATGCCTTACTCACCTAGGTATCGAAACACGGCATAGGGGATATCGTCCGGACCAGGGCGGTGTCGTCGCATGAAGCGAGAGTGGAACGCAACTCACTTGCTTAATCCTGTCATTGAGGGGTTCTCCGCCTCTGAAGGTAAAGTCCAGTCGGTGGCTTCTAGCGATAATTGTATAAAACAGAGTAGTATTCCTGCTAAAAAATGCGATAACGAAGGGAAGCGGTGTCTGAGATTGAGGTCCTGTCCTCGTGGAGAACTAGAGAAGGGGAGGGGGAGGGGCTGCAAGAACTTGCACCGAATCATTTTACATGCTTACACAACTTTGGAAGACGCGTAAGCCCGCCGAGGCGGGCATGCTTCAAAACATACGGGAACCTAGCCTTCTGAAAGGAAATTTTACTATTGTGTAATACTTCGGGCGGTGCTTATAGCGCACAATCTCCTGTCACGCACTCAGCTGACCACCAAGGAAGCGAACGGCGTGCTAAATTGCCAGACGTTCTAGGAAGGGTATTCATGTTCACGGCAATGAGGTTGCGCGAGAGCTCAATGACCTCATCAATTGACCTTGACTCTTCAACTGGGATATATAAATCAGCCATTTCCTGAATGCAGGCCACTACGCTCACTCCAAGCACCAACAAAGCTATTCCTCGGATGGTAGCTGCCCTGAAAATGATATTTGGATAGGAAAGGGTTACTAGCATGAAATTTATCAACCACCTCCTAACCAAATCCGGCTGTTCATCCGGGGAGCGCGAGTCCAGTGATGCGTCAATCATGCACGTAAAGAACACCTCTATCCAACTCTTAGATTAGGTCGTCAAGGACCTGACCCATAAGATTGATTGAGTAGGCCCCACACAGGTTGTGCCTAGCGTTTCAATCACCGTAGAGGAGAAAGGGCATCGGCAAGCGTGAATGACGCGACAGAAGCCTCCCGAGTCGAAGTCGTCTGACGGTGGAATGTACGTTGTAATAAAAGTACATATATCTCCTACCCTTTGGTAGTTAGTTGGTTCTATCAGAGAGAGGAATTGAGTGTCCTCTACCTCCCATAGCTCATTCTTTTCTTTTTATTCCACTAATCTTTCTTCTTTCAATCTGAGAGAATGGATCAGAAGTATTGATTGCCTAAGCTGGGTGTCCAGTCATACACAGTACTTCCTTTTTCTTTCAGCTGAGGGCACTCTCAGTCTTTCTTCAACTCCTAGCATGTGTCTCCATTGCTATGACAGTTTATTTGGAAAGCAGTTGTATGAATAGTTGCTATAAAGTATTGGCCCCCAGTCCCCCGCAGAACTTAAATGTTCACGGGGTGGTAAGAATCTCTGGATTAGGTTTAAGGTTCAAGTTATTGTTGTTTAGTGTCTGACTGTTGCTTGTATGTCGTGATGTTGAGTTGAATCTAGGTCCTTGTAACTCTAATCATAAGTGTGGAATTCTCTGTAGTAACATTGGGAAGAAGGGCAATACTCTAATCTTGATGAATTGCAAATTGCCTCTCGTGATTTTGATATTTTTCTATATTCTGAGACTTTGGTGTCAGATAAAAGAAATATCTCTGAATTACTCTTACCTGATTTCAATAAACTTACTCTGCTTTTACGTGACTCTAGACCACGAGATCGTGGCTTAGCTATTTATATCCAGTTTGGATTTTCAGCCTCTGTCAGCTTTGATTTTAAATGTAATTGTTATGAAGTTCAATTAGAGAAGGGGAGGGGGAGGGGCTGCAAGAACTTGCACCGAATCATTTTACATGCTTACACAACTTTGGAAGCAGTAGAATTAATAACCATTATAGGGACCGGGTGCCCCCAAATTGAGTGCGTATTTTGATGAAATTGAAAACTTGTCTGAAAAATTCTTGTTGAATTATGTTCATCATGTTAAAATTGTGCTCTGCACAAAATTGTAGTGTTCCATGCACAGAGGGTCCCAAAATTTACCTTTTTTTACAATCCTTTTCATAAGATGTAGACTAAAAGACAAGGTGTGGCTCAATGATGATTGTAGAATGGCATACCAAAAGAAGCAATCTGTTTATCACCTCTGGTCTCGCAATAAATCTAGATTGTTATGGGAAAATTATGTGAGACTTAGATCTCACGCTCAATCTGTTTATGCTGACTAATGCATCCCAACCGAAAAAATAATGGTCAACTTAAAGAATTTTATTTTTGGAATTGATTCTACATTACCTCCCATTCGAATGGACAATGGAACAGTGACTTTTAACCCATCTGTGAAGACTGAAATTTTGTCATATGTTTTTCAGATAAAGCAAAGTGATCAAAAACTTGATCTCCCTTCGACTTGTTATCCTAATCCAGAACTCTCATATTTTGCCTTTAAGTCGTCAGAATTAAAATATTATTTAGATGATTTGGATTCATTCGGTCGTACTGATCCAAATGAAATACTTCCACTTTGTCTGAAAACCTTATCTAAAGCAACTGGCTCCTAAACTTACCAGGATATTCAGAAGTCTTCTGACTTCTGGTAGTTTTACAGTGTCCTGGAGAACTACCAATGTTTCTTCAATTCCTAAGGGAGCCTCTCCTACACAATTTCTCTTTGAATATAGACCAATTTCATTTACTCCAATTCTTTCAAAAGCTTATGAATCGTTTTTAGCAAGAAGACTGTACAAGTTTGTGAATTCCCCCCCAAATTATGCCTGCGATGCAATTTAGTTTCGGAAAATGTCTTAGCACTATTGGTATTAACCCATGATCTGCAATCCTCTTTGGATGCTTGCTCCGAGGCCAGTTATTTCTCTCGAATTTAGCTCTGCTTTTGATTTAGTAAATCATAAGGCTTTATTCTATAAGTTGCAATTGATACGTATTGGTGGTACACTTATCAATGTATTCAGAGAATTTTTGTCTGGGCGTCAGCAGCGTGTTTAGTTGATGGAAGCTCTAACTCTTTTAAATCGGTTTTATCTGGCCTTCCACAGGGTAGTGTTTTGGGTCTCCTGTTTTTTATATTGTACACTGCTGACATGTGGTCAAATTCTAGAAAATAAATAAATTGCTTATGCTGATAATAGTACCTTGTATGCTTCAGTTAACTCTCCTAGTGATCGTGCTTCTGTGGCTGATTCCCTGAATAGAGAGGTTTCTAGAATGCAGTAATAGTGTCTTAAATGGGACATGAAGCTAAACCTAAGCAAGACAAAATGTGGGGTTGCCATGTGTGACCTTCCCTTTGTTTGGGGGCTTAAGTGGTTTCTATAATAATAATCATAATCCAGGTGTACCTGCACAGTCACTGCCTGCAACCCCTGCAACTCGTGCAAACCCGTAGGGTTGCGGAACCCTTATAGACAGGGAGGATGAGCATGAAGCAAGCGCCCAACATGGTCTCCTGGAAACAAATGACTAAAGGCGAACATAAAGAGACGACCCTCTGCAGCCCCCTCCCTAGTTAGCTTGGAGGTCACGGCAATATCATTGAAGGTAGATCACTGGGTGGCCTGAGGGTACGGCGAATGACTAAGAGGTAAAGAGAGGGTACGGTGGTCACCACCTTGTCCCGAAGACAGATATCGGGTACCTTATGAGTAATCGGAGCTTGTCAGCCTCGCAGGGCAGTCCGTCTAGGGTATCGTTTCTCAATTGGGGTTCCGCTCGAGCTGGCGGAACCCCGTTAACTAGAATGATACATGGGCTAATCATATAAAAATGCATTTTTATATGATTAGCCCATGTCATATTTTAGTTAATATACGTTTTTTTATCATACACCTACTTCATATATTTGTTTTTAATTCTTATGTATCAAAATAATGAGTTTAACAACCTGTTATATCGTTTAAAACATTTAAATTTAAGGCAATTTACATTTATATTGATTTTTTTCTGTGTTTATAGGTATGGTTGATGCAAAATGTGTGAGTGAAAACAACCTTATGGGCTCTCTTACACAAACTGTTTGATTTGTTTATTTTTTTCTTCCTTTGAATGTTCCACTGGAGTCTTCTTTGAGTAGAACACCCTCGTGGGCATAGCCTTCCCGGATGCTTATTGTGGAAGGTTGTACTCTCAGAGAGCTTCTTCTCCCCGCTTGTCTCAAAAGTTTGGCGGGAGTGGGGGAGACTTTGGGGGTCGAGGTTCCCTTGTCTTTTGGAAGGTTAAGGGAAAAGCCACAATGGGTCATAAAATTCCAGAATGTGGTCATTTACACATACTGGGCTTGCGGATTCGAGCTAAGATGGCCCTTCTCCTGAGGCGTCGAGCCATAGAGGATGGTGCCGCTGTAGCCACCGTATTTGTGCTCTTGAAGCGGTGAACAGAATCCACGACCCAGCACACCCCCTACCTAATACCTCCCCTAACCGGAGAGCTTTTGGCTCTCGGGGCAGGTAGGGACTTCCAGGTATATCCGTCGGAAGGAGATAGAAAAGAGAATGTAATAAAGAGAAGTAGAGATAGGCAGGTCCACCACGAAGAAGTAGGCTGGGTGATCAATTACACTAGTCAACACAATTTTTAGGGCATAAGGTTTTCCAGTCGATATATAAGTACTTTTGAGTACTGATTCCAAATATACCATCAGTTTTTGTCTATCCATCAGTTTTTCGAGATACAACAATATCAGAAATAGACATAAACATAGAGGAATACAAAAGGTTTATTGCCTTTCGTCGAGCTACAGCTGCACAAGCTTCCTCTTCTCTGACATTCTGTGAAGCACACCATTTGGAACATCTCTCATCAAGCTTCAGCCGCATTCTGCGATCATATTGGAGTTCCATCGGCCTTGATACCCTTCTTCCATTACTTTAATATCTTGACGAAAGCGTTCACCTTGCTCGTCACTAACATCACCCAGATTCTTTGGAAATTCACCTAAGTGACTCTCTAAATAGTAAAACTTGATACTCATTTTATATCCAAGTAATTGAAAACTCAAGGGCAGGTCCTCCACAATTTCTTTGTAGTTTGAAGCTTTCTTGTTCCCAGGGAAATTTTGCATCACATTAGAGAAAGTGTTCTAAGCTCTAGCCTCTGCTGCATTCATTGTTGTAACAAATTGAACATCTCTGAGGATTGTTCTTATCTGAGGTCCATCAAATTTTCCGGCCTTTTTTTCTCGTCACTCAGGCTTGAAAATGTTAAACATATGTAGCAGAAGCAGCCGCCATTGTGATCAAGCGCTTTGACAAATTGCTTCATCATACAAAGTTTTATGTGCAGTGAGGGAAAGACGAATTTTCTCCTATCAACCAGAGGATCATTAATGATGTTCTTATCACCAGACGTCAAACTGGTTCTTGGTGATCATTCTTTTTTCACCCAGTGGTCTACTGTAGCCCTAATGTCCCAATAGCACAAGAAACAGGGGTATTTTGTGTAACCTGTTTGCTGGCCTATCAGAAAGTTCACCATTTTCAAATCAACACCATCCATGTAAATGATATTGCAACCTCTCCAGAACAATTTTGATGCTGTCATATTCTTCGTTCATATTTACCGAGTGCCTTATTCGGATTGAACCATACATGTTTCCGTTGTGAAGTAAAACACATTTCAAACATCCTTTAAAACTGTCAATAAAAAGTCTCCACTCACTTGAATCGTATGCACGCAGTCCCATATTGAGCAGAAGTCCTTCACAATCACTACAATAAACAAGTTGATCATCAGGAGGGAAGTACTTACGCAGCTCTGCTTCTCTGTTACGATAAAAGGAGACACTAGTGCCACGTTTCAGCATTTTTTTTTCTTGCAACCTGGAAGCCACCAATTCAGCAGACATCTTTAATAAATACAAATCTCTGACTAGATAATTTAATTCAGTCTGAGTAAACAGAGAAAGTTTATCAAAATCTGTATCAGTTGGCTCAAAAAATATGAATCTGGTTATCTTCATCATTTGTAGTACCGTTGATGTATTGATGGCTTCGTCTGCAATCTCTGGTAGTTCAGTAAATACTGGTACAGGTATTTCATCACAGGGCGCAACTGGTCGAATGGCAGAAGGGATATTTGAGTATTGCAAGTGATGTTTGTTTTTCTTATTGAAACCTTTTACATTGACAAGGCAGAAGTAGCAGTTATGAAAATGGTTCGTTGGTTTTCCTGAAACCAATGGCACACCAAACTTGAGCTTGGCTTTTTTTCCTTGAGACCATGATCGCAAGGTTTCAACGCAGGTTTTGCATACTTTATCAGGAGCCCAGCTTTTGTCTTGATCTCCAAGTGGTACTTTAAAGTAGGCAAATTCTGCTTTCCTGACAAAGTTACATATGTTGCGCCTTCAAAGTGAAGTCGCTACAGATGTTGCCAATATGTTTAGTTCATTACAGCATGTCCATTGGGATGATGTAGCCATAGCTGCCGATACTCTAACAATAAAACAATGGCAATCAATCAATGCCTATCCGCAGAAAAGCACTCACTACCCTCCCACAATGCACGTCAATCTTTAACCGCTTCAAATTGTATTTGCATGCTGTAAATAAACGACGGCGATGCCAGATGTCACCCCAAAAATATCTCAGCATATCTCATAAAATAGTAATATATAATAAATATAAATAGTAATAAAAAACATAAAAATTCAGCAATGTAGTAACAACATGAAATTATGAGTAACGAAAAGTACTTAATATTAATGGTAAAATCCATGAAAATGGGGTATACTGATAGCGCAAAAATGTGATGTGATAGAGAAAATCTGAGATCAGATTCGAATTCAGCTCCCCCAAATTAGTCTATAATAGCTCTAACTTCCCCTGCCAGAAAAACCTTTTTTGTTTTTTTTGAACAGTGTTATTAATATCATACCTCGGCCCGGGATTGTCCATGGAGGACATGCAATCCCTCCAGGTACCATGAGTCGTGAACTCGATAAGGTATACTACCTACGTGTCATTAATCCTAGATGATTGTTTGGGGTAAAGGTAGAGAGAATAGTGGTAGATAAAAGAGGGTGGTAGAAGAGGAAAGAGGGAACGCACTAGCTTCCCCAGGCCCCGTTACAGAGTTCAATTGAACCCAGTGAGAGGGACCTTTCCTATTTGCATTGGGGGTCAGGCGAACGTGCTGATCCTCCAGGTACTTGGTGCAACAGGATACACAAGGTACTTACTCTCCTGTGGGGTTGGAAGTGGGAAGTGATGTATGTGGTTTCTTCACTGTTTTTATAGCGGTTCAATATGTTCTTTGCAGGAGTGAAAAGGAATTGAATTTACAAGATTTGTTTACAATTGGAACATTATAGCATTTAACCTATTTATTTAATTGATTTATTTTGGCTGTGTGCCCTACACACACTTTCGCTCTCCTTAACTTCGCTACTTTCTCTACAAACCTTTTTCAAAAAACTTTCTCATAGAGATGCCTTGTCATGTTCCCCTTTTTTTATAAAACTAACTTCAAACGATTTTTATTTACTTCTTCTGTATTACTCGTTAATAATATATCGAACGATTATATCCAGGTCAGTGAAAGCTCTTTTAATTTATCTCCTCAATAATTCAAGCCAACCTCTCCAATATTCTTCTTATCTTAATTGAGAAGACTAATTTTCATTTTTCTTATACTATCTGTTACCGTTTCCGAGCTCCCTTTCGAATTTCTTCGCTAAAGGACTTCGGGAACTAAAATATCTTCGTTTGGAATACCATACTTCCGGCACTAAACTTCAGAGCCAAAACTCAACGGAAAATTTCGTTTAAGACCGCCATTAAGAACTAGAAACGAATAGAACTATTTCGTTGTAATTTCTCATAGGTTTTTCTTTGTTTTTAATGAAGTTATCGTACTTTTCTGATGACCTTTGATGCATTAAATGCCAGATTGAATACGGAATGATTTTTAATTTTGAGGTTGATTTTTATGTACAGTGGGTACTTGCGCTCAATTTTCCCTAGTTCTCTACTCTTAGTATAGGCCTCGCTCGCATTTTAACAACCTATAATTTCACTACCGTCATTATGACACTCGTCGCTTACTACTACTTTATTCTCAATATAAATACGTTTATTCTTTGCGTTTGCATATTCCTTTCACTTTCTACCAGTTATTTCTAACTAAATCCTAAAAAAATATTGTGTAACAACCACAGACAAACCCATACACGGATATTTGGCACACATATATCTTAATTACATAGGCGCTTGCGACGTACACTCCCCGATAATGAGAGAGAAATGAAGAAATGTAACAATCACGCCCATTGAGTAACAATTCTTCCTCTTTATTTATCCATTTATCTGAGGTTATCCTTTCTCGATCTCTTGCAGGTCTGAGATTGCAAATACGTAAGTTCTACTTATAAAACCGCTTCGAGTGTGTTGCCTCTGGCAATTATACATCTTAGAATGATGACATCGGAGTCACAGTAGATACTTTCGCTTTATCTAAGAAACAACCCGCGGATAACCAGATGGTAATACTGCCATAATTTTCCCGTTCAGTTGGTAATACTGCCATAATTTTCCCGTTCAGTTGGTAATTATGCCATAATTTTCCCGTTCAGTTGGTAATTATGTCATAAATTTCCTGTTCATTTTTGGGGGGTGTGAAGACGGACTCTCTAACGGAGTTCTGTCCTACTTGAACAAATAAGGAAAATTACGTATTAATTTAAGTGTATTTAAAATTAAATGTATTTGTCGTTGTTTTTTTAATAAGAAGCGAAAATCAACGAGAGCATCTAACACATAAGGTTGTAAAGGGAGATCTGTAAATAAACTGGCAATATGTTGAAGATATGTGGCCACATATCCAGCTGCGGGTGTTAGGGCCAGCACACGGAATCATATAGTGTCAGCTGCCGGATAGTTGCCCGTGCTATGCCTCCCACTGCCTTACGGTGGACATATATAAGAAAATAAGAATGCCACTATTATGCTTTCAGCTGCGGGTCGTAGAAGGCAACCAACTGTGTTGGCTGCATCCAATAAGAGGGGTATAAAGCCCAGTATTATATAATAATCTCTCAAGTGAGAAATATCTTACATTCGGTCTGGGTGCCCACTGACCCTATCTTCCATATAGTGAGGTTGTCTCTCTGTACAAACTCCTTTTATTCCCAATTTAATTGGTGTATTACTTTTCATTTTCCTCCAATTCCATAGACACATTTCAACGCTTACTTTGCGCCCATCGCTGTTATTATGTTTTGTTCACACAGTTTTCACTTCCTACGAACTAACTAACCTTGATCTCGGTGAAAGTAAGACCCAATACAAACGGGTATTGAGTACAATATTAAAAAATTGTACTCATATAAACTCTCTAACGGGTGCCGAGGGCCCGTGAGATTTCAAGATTGAGCAATGCGAGATTCACAAAAGCAAAAAAAATCCATTGCCCAAAACGGCTGACCGGAATTGACTTTTACTTCATCTTTATTCGAAGAGTTGTGCGTTTTGTTATGAAATGGCCACAGTCTCTATCTGAGTGGATGTTGTGGCGATTACATCGATCTTTACACACAGTTCATATGGAGTCACCTTCTCGAAAGGTGAATTATATTTTTTATTTAGTCTTTACTACTCGTATCTAGTAAATTGTAAACCATTGGGGGTTTTTTACACCCGTCTTCTTAGCAGGATTGATGGTGGAATTTGAATATTTTTGTATATATTTTATAGAAAATGAGAATCGAAACAATGTGGATAAATTTGCTTTAAAATAATCAAGCTGCTAGATGTCTCAACATATGAAAAATAGTAAGTGACTGAGAAATGGTTATTAACCTTTTTACTACCATGCCCCCTCTAGGAATTGGTCCTTCCCTCACCGCCATCTTTGCATCAAAATAACATTCATAAACTTCTCAATATTAGCCCATGCTCTCTCGTTAGCAGAATGACAAATACAATTAGAGAAATACCTGTTTTTCTCCAAGGGATCGCATCGCCCCCTGGAAATAACACATGCCCTCCAGGGATGCGCGCCCTTGAGTTAAGAACCATTGCTCTAGAGGTACTTGCATTTCTAATCAATGGTTTGGGCAAAGAAAGGGCGCGGTAACGGTCCGGGAGGTAGATCACTGGATGGCCTGAGGGTACGACGAATGACTAAGATGCAAATAGAGGGCACGGTGGTCATCTCCGTGTCCCGAAGGTGGATATCGGGTACCTTATGGGTAATCGGAGCTCGTCAGCCTCGCAGGGCAGGGGTCGCCAAACTTTTTTCACAGTGGGCCAGATAACTGAGAGAATGACGAGCGCGGGCCGCATAACCATTTTGTTCAATACAATATATTGAATACACTCAAAATAAAGACAACCAACATATTTATTTACCAATACACAAAATACACAAAAATAAAGCCAACAAACATATTTATTTAGCAAAAAGTTACCAAAGAAGGCGTCGTTAGCAATAAGATAGTATTATCACACCAAGTGCGCACATATCCGAGTCTCACAAAGTAAGCAGCAAAAGAGGTTGGTGAGATTTGTGAAACTGGCGTTTAGACTTTAAGATCTCAGCAATATTTGCTTTGTAATTGCTGCCTCACGGTGCAGCGGCGGGCCGGATGAACTGACCTCGCGGGCCGTAGTTTGGAGACCCCTGGTCTAGGGTATTGTTTCTCAATGGGGGTTCCGCTGAGGTGGCGGAACCCCATTAGCTAGAATGATACATGGGCTAATCATATAAAGTCATATTTTAGTTAATATACGTTTTTTTATCATACACCTACTTCATATTTTTTTTAATTCTTGTGTATCAAAATAATGAGTTTAACAACCTGTTATATCGTTTAAGACTTTTAAATTAAAAGCCATTTACATGTATATTGATTTTTTTCTCTGTTTATAGGTATGGATGATGCAAAAATGTGTGAGCGAAAACAACCTTATGGGCTCTCTTACACATACTGTTTGATTTGTTATTTGTTTGTTTTGTCAATAGACTTGATAAAAAGTTACTATTATTTATTTAAACCAGTTATCAGAAGAAAATATTTCCCTTATGAGCTTCAAGTTTATGAATGAGAAGGATAAAGGTTAATTAAGATAGGATCCTTTTTCTATAGGGATTCCCTAAATAATTTCAAGGGTTCCGCAAAAGTAAAAGGGCTGAGAAACGCCACTTCGGGAAGCAAAACCTTGATATATAAACCTCTCCCCTCCCTGTCTTGCGGTCTTTTAAAAAAAATTGGTAGGTTTCAACATTCGTCATCTTCAGCAACTTCTGCAACAGTCAAGCGGGCTCCAAATACAATGCTCTGCATTCCAGTGGATCTCGGCCGTGTGGCCGAGAGGAGGAGGGCAGTGCTCCTGGAGAGATCACTTATCTCGCCATCCGGGAAGAGCAAAACATGCAAATATCGACCTCCTGAGCTGCCTCCGGACGCTAACTCCAAAAGGACTGACTGATCTTGGCTGATCAATGCGCTCCCATCATCTCACGAGATAGACGGATGCCATAAGTTATAATAGAGGAATAGGTTTATAGCAATAGGAGTATTAAAGAGAAAGGGAAAAAGAGATATACGGGATGCTTGCAGAGGAGGGTTTGAACACGTAAGAGAAGGCCTTCAAAAAGTTTATGAAAAATGCGAATTAACAAAAAACTGAGCCTCAAATTCAGGCCACGGCACAATAATCTTCAAAGCGAAGCACTGCTGAAACCGCTCTTTTTAATGTTTCAGACGGTTTACGTAGAGCTGCCGATAGGGGTTGTACATCCATTCTAGTCCTCCTAGACCTCTCCTTTGCTTTCGACACCATCAACCACACTGTCCTCCTTGATCGTCTTCAAACTTTCCTTGGTCTCTCGGGCACTGCACTTGCTTGGTTCCACTCATAACTCTCCTCCCGCACTCAGTCGGTCGCGCTCGATAACCTCTCCTCCGAGCCCGCGCCCATTCATTTTGGGGTGCCTCAGGGCTTAGTCCTTGGTCCCCTCCTCTTTCGTATCTATTTACTTCCTCTTGGCTCCCTTCTTCGTGATTTGGGCCTGTCCTTCCACCTCTATGCTGATGAAACTCAGATATACTTTTCCTCATCCCCTGTGTCCTTCGCTAAATCAATTACTAAGCTCCTTTCAGACTTCACCTCCATAAAAGAATGGCTGTCTACCAACTTTCTCAAACTTAACCACGATAAAATTAAAGTTCTCCTTGTTGGTACCGCTTTGATGGTGGAGAAATCTAAAGATCTCTTCCTTTCCCTTAACCCTGGGGAAACCAATGTCGTCTTCTCTGTTACCGTCAGTAATCTTGGTGTTATTTTCGACGAGCAACTCTCGTTTAAACCGCACATCCATCGTATCTATAAGCCTTCCCTTGGTTTCCTCCGTAACTTTGCACGTGTTCGATCCCATTTTGATCGGCGAAGCATTGAGAAGGATATTTATGCCTTCGTCACCTCACACTTAGACTACTGCAATTCTCATCTAGTGAATCTCCCTTCTTCGTCACTTCACCCCCTACAACTAGTTCAAAACTATGCTGCCCGGCTCCTCCTTCGCCGCCCCCCGTTATCTCCTTCGATGCCTCTGTTACAGGAGCTACACTGGTTACCTATTCGCTTCCGTGCCCACTATAAAATTCTTCTCATCACCTACAAGGCCCTAAACCTCAAGGCTGCACCTTATCTCTCGTCTGCCCTCTCCCGTCGTCAAACTCCTCGGGCACTCCGGTCTAACCTTGCTCCCATCCTGAACACTCCTCGTTCTGTCCTCTACTCGATGGGTGACCGTTCCTTCTCAGTTTGTGCTCTTAGACTCTGGAATGCTCTTCCTTCCGAAGTCCGATCCTTTCCCTCCCTTGCTACTTTTAAAAGTCTCCTGAAGACTCATCTCTTCAAAAGTGCCTTCTCTTCCCTGTAAACTTTCTCTACACTCGCTACACAACCTGCGCTCTGTCAAGGTTAACAGCCCTGAAAGGGCGCATTATAAATACTTATTATTATTATTATTATTATTATTATGCTCAGGTAAAAATAAGTAGTGGTATTTGATAGATTACTAAGGCAGAAACAGTTTAAAAAGAACTTCCATTTGAGCAACATGAACTCATGTAAAATGGAAGAATGGACAAACAGCGATTTCTTGGTGGAGTTGTGGTGAAAGAAGAGTGGAATTGAAATCACGATTATTTGAACAACTGTGCAAATAAATGGACTATCAGCATGTTAAATTACTAATGCATGCTGAGGTTTAATGGCTGTCGAAAGGCAAAGTATTAAATCGTGTTAACAAAATGCACAAGGAATTACTATCATTTTTGTCCAGGAAAAAGAGGGAAAACTCTGTGAAAACCTTAGTTACGAATTTTGGATGTCTAAAATGTAATAATTAACAGAAATATTTAGTGAACTAAATATAACAAACAGTAGCATGCAAGGTAAAAACGAAAATATTCTAACTTCACCAGACAAGTTAGTTGCCCTCAAATTGAAAATTGTGATTTGAAAAAATAGAGCAATCACTGACAATCTTGATATGTTTCCTTTATTACGGTCTACCCGCATTAAAAAAATGATCCCTATTGTGGTTAGTCATCTAACATTTGACATGATTGGATTAGGGATCCTTTCATAAATCTTTCTTCAAACATTGAACTGAAGTTAGTTTCATGAAGAAGAAGAATTTACCACCCTTTCCAGTGATCGAGGGCTAAAGTAAACCATTCGAATCTGCCTATTGATACATTTAGAATTTCAATTCAAGAGGAGTATCCCTCATTACCTAAAAGAGCTTTAGCAATTTTATTATAATTTTCAACTTCTTATATATGCGAATTGGTCTTCAGAACATTAAACAACATTAAAAACAAGAAGCGTGAGAGATTACGTACAACTGAAGAAGAAATGAGCATCTGTCTGTATCATATTCGATCAAACATTGAGGAAGTTATGAGGGAAGCCAGACACAAATTTCTCGCTAGAGAAGCTGATCATTTGACTGATTAATTTCGAAACACTGCAATAAAGTAATGGGTTGAGGAATAAGTTATTGCGGTTTTATCAAATTTATTCATTACCATTAACAATTTTAGAAAAACTTCATTTTTAATTGATAACAATATGCAATTTAATTAATGATGTATTCTCCGTTGTTATTTATGACTTCTTCTCAACGTTCAACTAGTTTTTCGATGCCTCTGCAATAAAAACCTCTGGATTTTGACTCGAAGAATTCGTCTAACCAGGTTCTTAATTCCACATTAGTATTGAACGAAACGTCGCGTAAATTGTTGGAGAGCGATAGGAACAGATGGAAATCCGATGGAGCCAAGTCTGGCGAATATGGAGGATGAGGCAGGATTTCCCAATTAAGCGTTTGGATGGCATCTTTTGTCATATTGGCAATGTGAAGACGAGCATTGTCGTGTTGCAGAAGGACTCCATAACGTCGATGAGGTCGCTTTTCACGAATAGCTTAACGAGTCGATATATTTGTTGAACGTATAGTTCTGCATTGACAATCTTGTTGTTCGCAAGGAGCTCATAAAGAATGATGCCTTCACAATCCTACCACACAAATAGCATCGTCTTACGTGGATGAAGTCCTTGCTTTAATCGTGGAAGTGGTTTTTTATTGGGGCTAAGCCATTGTTTTCGATGGTTCATATTGAGATAAACACACCACTTTTCGTCGCCAGTGATGATGCGGTGAAGAAATCTGTCCTTATATCCACGAGTAGCCTTGTGACAAGCAAGCAAACCTGCGGCAATCGTGGAGCGTTGAAGTTTGTTGCTTTCGCTCAGAGTGTGCGGAACCCATGCACCGAGTTTTTTAACTTTCCCCATCGAATGAGGGTGATTCACTACAGTTTTCTGATCACAGGCCAATTGTATAGCCAATTCTCTAGTCGATTGACGAGGATTTTCATGAAGAAGGTCGTTCAATCGATCTTCATCCAACTTAATGGGGCGACCAGAACGTTCTTCGTCATTAAGATTGAAATGACCGTTTTTGAAACGTGAAAACCACCATTAAGCTGTCCTTTCTGATAAAGCATTTTCTCCGTACACAGTACAAATATCGCGACGAGCTTTGGCTGCGTTTGCATTGTTCCCGTCTCGATTGAAAATGAATAACATCAAGTGTAAAAAATGCGCCTTTCTTTCAACTTGACATTCCATTTTGAGGGTACAGAATAAAAATTAAATTAACACAAATTTTAAATAAACCGCAATGACTTATTACTCAACTTCAAGACGTAGCCTAAGCAAAAGCCTAATAGTCTACGCTTTTAAGAGACGTAGCCTAACCTTTGCAAATTTTGCTCTCATTATTTATTATTGTTTCTTAATATGGGCACAAATCACGTCAACAAAACTTAAATCAACACAACATTAAAAAAAACGCAAGAACTTATTCCTCAACCTAAGTTCATATTTGTGTTTTCTTTAATTTAGTTTTAGTCATTCTATATGTCTATGACTAGTCTGTGCAGTGGCACAATTGAAGTCTACGGTTATATGCCATCTATGTCTTGCTATATTTTTATTTTTCAAAACTCAAATATTTTTCATTTATATTTAGCCAGGTGTGCCGCTATATTTTTATGTACTCTTAGGTGTGTCGTGGGCAAAAAAAGGTTGAGAACAACTGCGAAAGGCTGTACCTAAATCCGTAAAGCATCGATAATTCCACCCAATCGAGGTATAGATTATTATTATTTACTTAAAATGAGAAGCAAAAACTAAGAACTAAGGATGGAAAATGAAAAATGTTCCTTCATTGGTAATCCATCAAATCACATCATCTTTATATACAACATAACATAGTCGTAGGATTTGATTCAAGAATTTTATCTAGCAACTATATGTACATATGTATGTCCTCCTGACCTCAGATATTGAGGTTAAGTGGAATTTTGATTAAGTGTTCCAATCTCGCATCCTTCTTTACCATTTCATTTAGTTTTCTCCTTTCAGTGCAAATTCTATCTTTTGTCTATCCCTACCGGCCAATTCCTCACCGTTCAAAGGGGTGGTCAAATGCTGGCAAAATAAGGTCTACTCCTGCTATTTATTCGATCTCAGGCGGTATTTGATCTTTTTGAGCAACTGCTATTTATTTTCTCTCTAGTGGTACTTCATCACTGATCGACTGGTATTAATTTTTCTCTTTGAGTGAGTGCTATTTATATTATCTCTAGGGGTATTTTCTCCATTTGGGCGACTGCTATTTATTTTTCTTTGAGCGAGTGCTATTTATTTTCGCTCTAGTTTTATTTTCCCAATTTGGGCGACTATTATTTATTTTGCTCTTTGAGCGAGTGCTATTTATTTTATTTCTAGTGGTATTTTCTCTATTTGGGTGAATGTTATTTATTTTCTTCCTAATGATATTTTCCCTCCTTATGCGATTGCTATTAATTTTATCGCTCTTGCTATTTATTGTCTCTCTTTGAGCGACTGCTATTTATTTTCTATCTAGTAGTATTTTCTCTCTTTGAGTGACTGCTATTCATTTTTTCTCTAGCGGTATTTTATATCTTTGGGCAGCTGTTATTTAATTTCGCTATTTGGGCGACTGCTATTTATTTTCTATATATTGGTATTTTATCTTATTTGGAGACTACTATTTATTTTCTAGTTAATGGTATTTTATCTCTCTGGGCAACTGTTATTTATTTTCTCGCTAGTGGTATTTTATCTCATTGGAAGACTTATTTTCTCTCTAATGGTGTTTCCTCTCTTTGGGCACCTGCTATTTATTTCTTGTGGTATTTTTTTGTTTGAGTGACTGCTATTTATTTTCTCTCTAGTGGTATTTTATCTCTTTGGGCGACTAATATTTATTTTCTCCCTCTAGTGGTATTTTCTCACTTTGGGTGACTGCTATTTATTTTTTCTCTAGTGGTATTTTATCTCTTTAGAAGACTGCTATTAATTTTATCTCTATAGCTATTTTCTCTATTTGGGGGACTGCTCTTCATTTTCTTTCAAGTGGTATCTTCTCTCTTTGGGAGAGGTAACTGATATTAATTTTTCTCTAGTGGCGTTTTCTCTCTTTGAGCCATTTCTATTAATTTTCTTTCTAGTAGTATTTTATCTCTTTGAACGACTGCTATTTATTTTCTCTCCAGTAGTATTTTATCTCTTTGGGCGACTGCTATTTATTTTCTCCCTCTAGTGATATTTTCTCACTTTGGGTGACTGCTATTTATTTTTTCTCTAGTGGTATTTTATCTCGTTAGAAGACTGCTATTAATTTTATCTCTATGGGTATTTTCTCTATTTGGGGGACTGCTATTTATTTTCTTTCAAGTGGTATTTTCTCTCTTTGGGACAGGGGACTGCTATTACTTTTTCTCTAGTGGCGTTTTCTCTCTTTGAGCCACTTCTATTAATTTTCTTTCTAGTAGTATTTTATCTCTTTGAGAGACTGCTATTTATTTTCTCTCTAGTCGTATCTTCATTCCTTGGGCGACTGCTCTTTATTTTCTTTCTAGCCGGAGGTCTTCCTATTTGCGTGGGCATACACGTGTGTGCAAGCCAGGGGCTGACGTTCCCCACATGACTTTTTGTGATATTTTTCCTTGATCAATAAGAGCCTCCATGGTAACGTGTCTCTTATCTCAATTAAAAAACCTAAAGAGAAATATAATCCCCGCCCTATTACCTGAAGGAGGATCTGCGGCGATATATCTTCCACACATTTTCACTAGTATCATGACCACTTTTTTTTAAAGATCTGCCCTTTCAACATAGGTACTGCCTTAAGTTGCACCTAAATTAGCATTAGGGGCTGTATGTATACCTGCGAAGGGGGACTACTTTAATTACCAATGCTCTTTTCTTTTAAATGGGGTTCATTACTGTTTTTGGTTAATCATTTATAACCATTAGCTCTAATTTTCCCCTCCAGCTTATTCAAATAAAACTACCATTATAGCTAACGAGGCGCTTCTCCTTTTCTTTGTTGATTCTGCTTTCATTAGAAGGGGAAACAGTTGCATTTGTGCTTATTTATCCATGCTGTTTGTTTCTCCCACTTCTCGATGAAATAATATTTCCGATGTTTTTTTCATTCTTCACTTTTCTATCTACTAAACAAAAATATATTAGTTCTCTTTCTCTACTAAGAGAATTTTCATGATATATTTTACATACAGAAACAATTTCAAAATCTCCAACTTCGGCACCACACAGTCAGGAGATGAGGTAATCGAACGCGAGAATAAGTGAGAATGCAAAATGCCAAAAGAATTTTAGACAAAATGCAAAAAATGAAAAGGGATGGTACAATTAAAGCTTTGAAAAAGGCTGAACAACTACCGCTCCTCCTCACACCAGGGTGCGCACACTCATTCTTACCCACTCTGTCCATTTCCAATCCTCCCTCCTCCACTACTCACCCTGTCTCCTATCCTGCTCTCCCCAATCCCTCGGCTCCGCCGTCCTCCCTCTACCCCTACCTTTCCTTCCCCTATTCCAACTCCCCTTTCCATCGTCTCCACCCCCTCCCCATAGTCACCCCCCTCCTCCATCCCCACAGTTCTAACCCTTCCTTCCTTAGTACTCATCACTCCTTCCACTGTCCTCACCCTTCCTTCCGTAAGCCTCGCTTCTCCTTCCACTGTCCCCATCCTTCCTTTTACTGCCTCCACCACCCACGCTCGGGCCTCCTCTTTCCAACCTACTGAAACACTCATTCCCCTACCTAAAGCTCATTTACCCACACCATCCCCGTCTCCCCCACAACACCATCCTCGTCTCCCCCACCAACACACGTGAAGGACACCGCATCGCCGCCTACTCTCTTGCTGCAAAACCAAGAGATTAAGGAAAGAAAGGTTGCCAAGACTACCAAGACTGCACGGGCACTCCGTTCCCGGCCTAGTGCGCCACAGTTTGACGTTATATACACACATCAGACTCAACTACCCAGCCCCACACGACTTACATACAGACGTCACACGGAATACTTAAGGCTAAATCTAGCAACACCTAAGCTCTATGTACACCAGAACATAATACATCTACCCACTCATAAAATAATAGCAACATGAACGACATTTCCGAAAACGCTCGTCTCTCCTCCCTTCCCCTCCATCCTCTCGCCGCCTAAGTCGAACCTAACAACACAAAATCACGCACACAATGCATCTCGCATCGGTGTCTAGCCACCAACCTTTTAACACTTCCTATATCGCTTAAATTTTTTTCCGAACCTTTTCCTCTTCGATTACACGATCTCCTTTGGTTTTCCATAGAGATTCGATCCCTGTCTGTTCTTTCTATTCACATTTGATTGAATAGCAATGAAAATGTAGCATACAAATCTATTGCAAACAACAAGACATTAAAAGACGTGAACCAACAACTGACTATTTTTAGGCAGAAAATGATAACACTAGAGAATAAACAGTGAAATAAAATCACAAACAGAGAAAAATGACTAAAAGGGTAGAAGAATTCTGTAAGGAAGAATATGATTACATTGAACACGAGACACCAAATAACAACTCATTTTGTGAAGTAGGAGGAAGTCCCACCAGTAGAGAATTGTGATATTTTGCACAAACTTAAGAGCATGAAAATATTGAAGCATCGTTAATTGTTTATTACAGATTAGAGAGAATATATTACGGACCTAGTTATTCTGATTGCAAAATGTTTACAAGAAAGCAAGGTTTAAATGACTGTCGTATGTCAGGTAAAGACCCACCTTTACTCGGCTCCTTTGATCCTCAAGAAGCGAGTCTACGTGCACGGATTAGCCGTGATGTGCGTGGGAATTTATATACATAAACAGAGTGCAATTAAAGTTGGCCGTAACAATCTACTATCTTGGTGGTTCAGGGGTATCAAAACTTAGTTAAACAAAATAGATTTTACTTGGATCAAACAGTATATATATATATATATATATATATATATATATATATATATATATATATATATATATATATATATATATATATATATATACAATTTAACAAGGGAATAATACAATTGAGTTAGGTGCAAACAAGGGACGGAATAGGGAAAAGTTTGGACGCGGCAATGGAATACAAACAAACGTACGCTTGTAACAAGTCGGGAGGCCTGAGTCACGAACAACTAACACGTAGCCTGGATTTAGCGGTAAACTCTCCGGGAAGTGGACGGAGAGAGAGAATCCTGTCAACGGGGAGTTAAGATTACCATGGGTGACCTCGAGAGTAGGAACCGAGGGAGTATGTCACCGAACTAAAAGCGATGCCGGGATTCAGACAATAGCCTCTAGATACTAGGTTATTAATTAGCTGAACGAGATTTCTGCCTCGGAGTGGGATCCGATCGGGAGAGTTGTGCGACGCGTTCGATCAAAGCGAAAACGGGCGAATACTGGCGCTGCTCGTGGAGACGGGACTATACTAAATTCTTAATTCCATCGTCTGGATATTTATACGAGGCAGCCAGAAGCGGCTTGCCCTGGGTGGTGAGAGAGAGAGAGAGAGAGAGAGAGAGAGAGAGAGAGAGAGAGAGAGAGAGAGAGAGAGAGAGAGAGAGACACCCCAGTTATTAAACGGGTCGCCGGGAGGGCAAATCTTCGCTTGGTTCACGGCGTCGCGGAATCCCTTTTCTTCGCGACGCTCGACCCTTGGCTTACCCAGCACAGCGTCTTATCGCCGGAATTGCTTCTGTCGGCTGTAGATTGAGGATTTTCTAGGCCGCTCGATGTTCTCTCTCTCGTGGTTCTCTTCTATAACAATGACATAATCCAACGCTTGAGTTTTACTTGTTCTAGAAAAAGAGACAAAATAGAACTAAAGAACTACAAAACAACTTGTCTCGTATTAATAGCATAAACAATTACTTACAGAATTTTTAACTAATACACGAACACAAACACTCGACTGGACTAAGCTAGCAGAACAACCAGGTTTCTGAAGTAAATGTAGTATTAGGTTGTTTTGCATGAAATTCTCTTTTTTTTGCATCATTAAGGAAAAAATAAAATGAATGTGTATTTTTTCTTCTTTTTTTTTCAAACTTCAACTTACTTTTCAAACCACTATATTTCAGGCTAAACTACCTAATACATCTCTCCAAACTGTTTGCCGCAGTCGTTTAGGTGATTTTCCGAACTTTGGAACGAGAATAAAGACAATCATAAATAAATTAATGGTAGATATTTAGGCCAAGGTCACTTTCCTGAAGATGTATTCTTTTCTTCAAGTTGAGAAGATTTTCAATCAATTATAACAGCCAGTCTCACAATTGAATCCCCAAAAGAACTTTTTAATGACGAAAAAAATGTAGAATGGATTTGGTTGGCTAAAATAGAACTATTAAAATTGATAGGCAAATTTTAGAACAGGTACCAGAATATATTTCCTAAGGACAGTTTATAATTTTTGATGGCTGTTGGAAAAAGAAATCGACATAACCACGAAATTCGACGAAAGTATGTAAAAATTTGTGATGACGAAAGGAATGCATTATATGTTCTTTGAGTAAAAGCATGCAGAGTAATGGAGGAGTAGGCTTCAAAGAGTGTCGATGAGAGAAGAGTTGCGAATTTGACTTTGAATTCCAAGAGAAATGGAAGGCGTGTAGTAAGGCAGGCGTTTTTTTCTTGTATTCTCTGGGTATATAGGAAAATTGATTGAAGAATGGAATGAACTGATTGTCACTCCTCTCGACAGGTTGATTTTATTTTACCCAAATTGTAGGAATCTGGTGTGTTTCCTGCGTTCTTGAGAGTAGTTGCTACCGGAGGAACCGGAAAAGAGATACGAACGCTCTTATTTATTGAAACACAGATGAAATTCCCTTGTGTCTCTCTACGAATCTCGGAACTCTACCCTGGTCAGTCGAGCATATTTTGTGCAGCCTGCTAGTCTTGTGATAAGGCTGGGGCGGGGAGTACCTCCACACTTCTGAACCATTTTCCAAATCGTGGCGTTAATTGGAGACTGCCTCAAACAAACCATGTACCTTTTTAATGTTTTAGAGTTCATCTTTCACTTGTGACCACGAATATTCGTTGTTCTTTTATTAACTGCATAGTAAAAGGGTTCTTCTAAGAGAGTATATTTAGTTTATTTACCATTCAGCAAGTGAAGGTGAAATGTACTTTAATTATCTGTAAAATTCTTTTTACATATATAGTAAAAGTTGAGATCATGGCAAAATGAATACTAATAGAAGTAAAACCCCCTCAAATTAATCGACTTTTAGGTAGAAAGTTTTTATTAATATATTTGCTTTGCTCGAACATAATTTTGGTTACCATTATTATATTTAAAGCAGTTTCACTATTATTTGAAGCAAGCCTGATAAAATTATAAATATATAGAGAGGTTTACCATGAACACGTTAAATAACAATTTTCTTATTTAATATTGATTTGATCTTCCTTTGGCAGCAATAAATGCTTCAATACGTCGAGGAATAGTGATGCAAGTTTTGGACAGTGTCTATGGGATTTTAATCCATTTTTCAACCAGAACCAGTTCCAGCTCTTTCAGAGAGGATGCTCTACAGCACACATAATATGTTCCAATATGTTAAGATCTGGTGATTGTAGGGGCAAATACAAGTGTTTTACATCACTAATGTACTCTTCGTGACAGTTTTTATTGTCCTGGAAGATGGCGCCACCATTGAAAAACAGTGTTTGTACCATTGGATAAATTAGGCCACGCAAAATTGACAAATATTACTTAGAAGCAACTGTACCACTAAGTTCTATTACAACACCAAAGGAATTCCATAATATAGCCCCTTGAATCATCTCAGAATTGCCTCTATGTTTCATGGTTGGGGGCAGGCAATCTAGATCAAAGACTTCTTTGGATGGGCTTGCATACATAAATTCGTTTTGAACTAGAAAAAAAGCGTGAACAATAAGATTCTTTCACTGGTCCATTGTATCTGTCCACTTTTTAAAATTTCCTTTAGAATAGAAATTATGTTCCATATTATCGACTGTTCGATTTTCTGACGTTTTAGAATAGACACGGAAGTAAAAGATTACGGCAAACATTCGTTATTTAGTTCTTAGACTGTAGCGAAAAGCTACAAGAAAGGAATCTTGGGGAAAAGTTGCCGAAAACATCAGAAAATCAATTATTGATCTCCTTTTCGAAGGTCGCAGCTTCAGCAAAATTTATTCACAAGTAAATCTGCCGTACAACATTGTTGGTTTAATATTTCGAAGGTACAGGAAGAATACCACACCAAAGATGCCTAGCATGACAAGTGATTCACAGAAAATTGATTCAACTGCGGCAAAAAATGCCGAAAATAATGAATATGGTGAATCGGAGAGAACTGCTATGTGATATAGAAGCGACTGGTACCAATGTCTGCCAGCCGGCCATAAGTCGGGAGCTTCACGGAAGCAGTTGAAGAGCTTTGTTCAACAGAAGACCCGACTGCTTAGTAAAAAGCACGTTTTTGTTCGCCCAAATTTTGTTAGAGAACATTTGATCACAAGAGAAGATTTCTGGCAAAGTGTGGTCTGGTGAGATAAAACGGAAGTTGAGCTTTTCGGTCGAAATTCTTCGCCTTATGTTTGCAGAAAAGCAGGCACCGTGTAAAGCACAAAGAACACCATTCCAACTGTTACGCATGGGTGTGGAAGCATAATGGTTTGGGGTGCCTTATTTATTTTGGCACCGGTTATCCTGGGATTATTGACGGAAGTATGGATGGGATCAAATATTGTGAGATTTTCGGAGTATAATTTGGTTTGATCTTTAAAAATGTTTTATGGAAGATACAGCTGGAACTTTCATTAAGATAAATAATATAAAAGATACAGCAATTCTGAATCTTGAATAGTTTAAGAAGAAGAAAATCAGCGCCCTCAAGTGACCTAATCTATCCTAAGAATTAAATCTCAAACACAAAGGTCGTTTCACACGGGAAGCGACGCTGCGCTGCGCATATAAAACACGTGTTTTTTTTAATCCCTTAGGGTGTTTTCATTGCGGTTAGTTAGACCAGATGCGAAGCTATGCAAGCGATGTGGCCAGGAAGGATACCTGCTGGAAGAAGATTGCTAAACCCCCTTAACTTGGATTGCAAATAAATTGTTGAATTTGTTTATAGCTTCATGTAAATATATATCCTTTGACAAGTTATAAAATATATAAGTATAATGTATGCCTATGGCCAATATCCACTGCCAGTGTACTATTCTTCCTCTGATGTGAAGTACTTCATGAATGTATTCTGCCCCTTAAAGACCTCTCTGATGGCATTTACTCAGTCTCTTCATCCTTGATAAAATATAATTACATCCAGCTACAGTCTATGGATTGAAGCTAAAAGGAAAGGTATCTTGTTCAGCACAGTCTAGGGATTAAAGTTAGGAGAGGTATCTTGTTAAGCACAGTATAGGGATTGAAGCTACAGGGGAAGGTATTTTGCTCAGCACAGTCTAGGGATTGAAGTTAGAGGGAAAGGTATTTTGCTCAGCACAGTCTAGGGATTGAAGTTAGAGGGAAAGGTATTTTGCTCAGCACAGTCTAGGGATTGAAGTTAGAGGGAAAGGTATTTTGCTCAGCACAGTCTAGGGATTGAAGTTAGAGGGAAAGGTATTTTGCTCAGCACAGTCTAGGGATTGAAGTTAGAGGGAAAGGTATTTTGCTCAGCACAGTCTAGGGATTGAAGTTAGAGGGAAAGGTATTTTGCTCAGCACAGTCTAGGGAAAGGTATCTTGTTCTGTTGATCTTCGAAAATTACTTAGTGCCGTGACAGTTGTTTTGTCAATTTTATCTGTGAGTTCTAATTTACATTCTAATAGTCATGGAAATACTTTCCAGTTTGAAGTATGGATTCCAAATGTGTTCTTAGCCACTGTTATGTGTTGTATTTATTACTTGCAGCGAAGCAGATCTCTGGATCACGCGAATCTCGTGTCGTGTTCATCATCTGTCCGCAACGAGTCGCTGTCTCAATGTAACCAGCTACCAAAGGTAATTGAGGTCACGAAGTTCAAATATGATATAAGTTGACCAACAGGTGGCGCCACCTAGTGGCTAGAGGTGCTAAATCGGCTATTATCCCCGCAGGTCTACTAGATCAAGTGCCTCTAGTTAGTACCTGTCTCGAGGAACTCCTAGTGAATTTTCCATGAGTAGCTCACCCATCACACTATGGTTGAATATACTGCCATCACTGTTTTTTTGTGGTAGGAACCTATGCCTACCATAGTGAGGAAAGAAGAATAACTGAAAGAATGGTTTTTATAGCTGATAAACTGCGAACCTGAACGTGATGGTGTTGTTATATTTATGTTTGACATCTAAAGCACCGATCGAGTAAGGGAAATTCAATTTCAATTCCAAAACTTCTTTCTCAATATTGATCCATGTGTTGCCATCTTGTCTAAACATATAGATAGGCTGCATATATTTTCTTAAACAGGATGATCAGAAAGTCCTAGTATCGCCCTCTTCATTTACGATTTCTGAGACCGTAGAACATTCTAGCCTATAGCTGAAGCCAATCGTACGAAATATGTCACAGATTACCAAGATTCTGAAATGAATAAGAAAAACAATTCATAAGCATATAATATATTATAATTGTATTTAATAGTCAGTTTATGTTATTTTTATTTAGTTAATTATTTTTGTTTCTTTATCTTCAAGTAAAGGCAACAAAAGATAGTAATGAAAATTAGAGACTGCTTTTGTCAAGGACAGTGTCTCCACCCTTAGACGAGCTACTAGGTTGTGTTTAAATTGATTTACGCCAGATGACACTAGGGGGCTACCAAATTTCCAAATTCCTCAATCCCTTTATATAAAAAAGTTTAAACCCCATTATTAATACTAATTCTTTCGTTTTCCCACTCATTTTCAAATAATTTTTATATGTCAACAAGCAACTGATAACATGACGCAATATGTAATAGCAACTCTAATTTTCCAGTATTGTTGTTAGCAGCTATACCTGTCTTTTTTGATTTAGTAATTGCTAATTATTTTCACTATAAATTCAATTATTAAACTTAGTTATGTAATGTGTACTCCCGCTCTAATTTTTTGCTATTAATTTCTCATGCGTTTTTCACTTCGAGCCCAATTATGCATTTTTTATGATCATTGCTTCTCATCACTTGAATTTTAATTTATTTCTGTAATTTATAGAGCTAGAAGATGAGTAGAATACCCGAAACGTCGTTAATTAAATGAGAATAATTGGCTTTCTCGTTCTTAGTATCATCCTTAACACCCACCCATCCACACACAAACACACATACACACACACACACACACACATATATATATATATATATATATATATATATATATATATATATATATATATATATATATATATATATATATATTTCCTATAGTTGGGCAGTAAATTTTCTTCGTAACATATTTTATTGAAGGCGACATATAGCGGCGTATATGTCTCCGTTTGTGAAACCATTGTTTACGAATACTTATGTATCACGCTCGAGTTCTTCGTGTGTATCTTTCCATGTTGAGCAATGGGTGAACGCACGGTTGATGTATGAATTTATTGCTCTTTTTATGTAACATTCGGGACATTCGCCTTTTGTATTCATGCACAGACCTGGATTTGTTTTTTTGAGGTAAACACTGCTAGTTATTTTATCATTATGTTTGGTAGTAAGAGTATCTAGAAATGGAAGTTGGTTATTTTGGCTATTTTTGATTGTATAGTTAACAGTAAAGCAGTTTTTGAATATTTCTAGTAGTTCCTGCATTTCTGCTTTTGTTTCTATATTCATGTATATGTCGTCTATATATCTGCAGTAACCTTGAAAAAAACTCGTTCTTCCACTGTTCCCATGTAAAAGTTTGTAAACAATACTCCAAAGGAGAACCCATTGCAATGCCATTGGTTTGAATGTACAGATCACCGTTTGGTCCATACAAGGGGGCTCCCGACTATTATCCTCGCTGTATTCAAGGCAGATGGAAAGTGGCCAGTGTTTAGGCATGCGCTGAAGACTTTGAATAATGATAGATGAATATTGGCGGGCAGATTAGAATGTGTTTTTTTTAGTGATTCCATTAATGCCTGGGGTTCTTTGTTTAAATGATGTAAGGGCTGATTAAAATTCTAGCTGGGTGAAGGGCCTACCCTCATTCCCTTGCTCACCGGATCGTTAACTCGTGTGAAGGGTGAGAGTTCGGGTTTCCTTTCTTCTAGTTCTTCCGTTATATGTTGTTCCTGGGCCACATCGTAGTTTTGGTTCTCCTCTGGAGTAATGGAAAAGATCCTAGACCAGTGATCTCTGAAGCGTTCTTCAATTTTCCTATCGTCGTTTATTGCCACTGCTCCTTCCTTCCCTTAAGTGCATTTTATCATTGGGAACGGAACTTTTTAGGATATCTATCTACATCCATTTTTCTAATTTGGTTGTCCTAGGTTGTGTTTACACTTCTTCTGATTAGATCATTTGCTTGGTTTCTAAGATTTCGAAAGCGTACAAACCCTTTCCATATTATTTCCATGTCGACGAATTTCTTGAATGTATTATAAACTTCTTCCATTTTTGTTCAGATTTCTTCGCTTAAGTTAGGGGCTGGGATTGTTCTGTTACTAGTTTTAGGGCTGTATAACGTGTCAGCTTCTATAATGAGATTTGTGATGTTCCTTAAGTGTGTATCTATTTCCTCTAGAGGCCTGTCGTCAAAGGCATCAATGTTGTACTCCTCTAGATGGGTTTTATATGCGGCCCACTTGGTCTTGGATAGTACTTTCCTATGGGGAATTTCTATTTGTATTGGCGAGATAGAGATCTTTGTGACAAAACCGATGTGGTCAGATGGTATTGTGCGGCTGCGAGAGATATAGATGTTGAAGGCAAAGTTCAGATTTGTCAATATGATGTCCGGAGTGGTTGAAGACCGCTCCGTAATGAAAGTAAAAAGTCAGGGCCTTCTTTCTGCACTATTTACTGCCTAATGAGGAGTTACAGAGTTTTTCCATTTCCATTGAAACCGGTCTTGTATCCTGTGGAGTAGCAACTTACGTTCAGATCCTCTAAGAGGATCACTGATGATGGTCAGCGGAAGATCCAGATGAAGTTAGGAGTCGGAAGGTACGAACGCCGGAGCGGGGGTATGCCCCGGATATCACTAGATCCCCCGTTGTCATTTTTAGCTTGATGGCTAAATATGACTCTTCCAGATCTTTAATCTCTGTGAATTTTAGCCCTTTGCTGATCCCCATGGCCGTCCCGCCATAGCAAGTTCGGGCAGGGTTTGTGGCTAGAACTGTATAATTTGGAATTTTGATATATTGGTTTTGTAAATTCATACCATGTTCCGTTATTATCACGATGTCCGGATCAATTTTTATGATAATATTGCAATATTTGAGCTTTTTATTTCTCCATCCGTCGACATTTAGGGTAAAGATCTTAATATTTTTTAAGTATTGCACGTTTTGATACATCTTAGAGTTTTGTGGACTTTCCAGCCTTGGTCTTGTCCGAATTCGCAGGTGATCTGACATGGCCTGTCCGTTTTTTTTTAAATTGATCTGCAGACAGGTTAATACGTGAGTTCGCCGAGATCTCTATGAGTCCTTGTTTAAGGGCATTATTGATCTCGGTTTCGTCGTAATCTGAATCGTAATCCCATTTATATTTCTCCTTGATCAGACCTTCGACAGTGTCTTTCTGTTTGTTGACCGATGGTACTGGTGAGGAATGTCTTCCATAGATCTTTATGTTGTATTTTTCGGTGTTATTACTCGTTGTCATTTGTTTTTCTTTAGCTTTTCCCCGTTTTTGTTTATTGAGCTTAATTTGTTCCCTGACTTCTATGTCTTCTTCGGTGATTGCTGTTTCCTTCTCTATTTGTTCTTCTTCTGTCGATTCTTTTTCAGGTGCCATTGAAATGCGGTACAGAACATTTAAAGGTAGGTTCTCGGTGAACCAAATTGGTTTCAGACCGTTTTTGGTAAGCATCTTGTTCACTTCTTCCGAATATGACCCGGGCTTTGCCATGTTCACAAAGTGTGTGCGTAGAATGCACAATATTTAGAATAGTTTTTTGTTCTTGCATCGGTTTTGCTGTGGTAGCCGCCGCATATGTAGTTGTTCTTCTTTCCTTCTCTTCTATCATGGATGTTTTTTTATTTTTTATTTTTTCATAGGGCAAACCATTGAGAGAGTGCGGTGTGTATTTTCACAGTTAACACACCTTTTTTCAGGGTTTTTGCATTGTTTCTATCTATGTTATATGCTAGAGCACTCGGAACATTTCATACCCTGGTACGTGCCATCTCTTGTTGGGTGGTTGGCAAGGGCGTAGCTCTTGAAACAGACCTGGGCATAGATGAAGACTTCCCTCTCTATCTGGTCTGGTGTTATCTTAGTGTAAAATGTTAATAGTCCATTTTCCGCTGCTTTAGCTGCCATCTCAGTCTCCTTAAATGGAGCCTTGAACACGTGAGTGTGTTCTTCACCGCTCTGTTTTTTTTAATTTTATGACTTCTTCGAGTCTGGCCCATTATTGATTTGTTTCAATCTCACTCTTAATCTCTTCTGTGGAGTGTTCTCCAACCCATGGGTCTAGTCTCCTGCATATTACAGATCTCGTGGTTGCAACGCCAGGTGGTATCCTGGAAACGAGCCCTATTTTTTTTAGTTTTTTCGCAGCATTATCGCTTAGAAGGTTATCCAGATCTTTCTCCGTGTCACAGAGAGCTCCGAACCATTATATTGGTCTTTAACTCTTAGTAAAATGACTCCGAGTTCTGCGAATAGGGTTTGGAGGGTTTTTCCCGATCTGGTTTTGAGTGTCCTTCGAGGACCCTGACTGGGATTCTCTTCGCTCTTCACTCTCCGAGTTATTCATTAGGCCCTGGGGGGAGGGCTATATCCCCCAGTCCTAGAGGTGTGCTAAAGCTCCGTTCAGCACACCGGACGGAAATTTATACACACAAGTAGATGTAGTGACTATGGGATCGCCCTTGGGGCAGACCTTCGTCAATTACTATATGGGTCAACTCGAAGAGAGCTTTTTAGACAGCATCGAAAATAAGCCACACACATAAACGCTGTGCATTGGATTTGCGTTTGGGTTTTTTCTCAGGATTATCACGATACAGCATCCAACAATGATCTCCCATCATGCTCTCATTCCAAAATCCTTGATAGCGAGTTTCTATGGTCTTGATATCCTAGTGGAAACGTTTACCTTGCTCGTCACTTACGGCTGCAAGATTTTCTGGGAAAAAGTCTAGGTGCGAATGCAGGAAATGGATTTTAAGTGACATACGGCATCCCATTTCTTTATAAGATTGAGGAAGGTTTTCCACGCCATCTCTGTATGCAGGTGACTTGCTGATGCCCAGAAAGTTTGCACATAACCACTTGAAGGCTAGCCATGCATTTAGTTCAAGAGGAGTGAGGGTCTTTTCGAAGTCAGGGTCTGCCGAACCCTCCCTGATTTGTGTCCGGCGGTCAGGTAGTCAGAGAAAGAGTTGCGGAAAACATTTAAGAAAAGACAGCGAAAGTTGATAGGTCGGTGGCTATACACCGATGCGTTGTGTTTTTGTGGGAGCGTTGGTTATGTGGTTTTGGACTGGACGAGGGTTGGAGGCAGGTCAGGAGGGCGAGGCTGACTGCTCATGATGCCTACTGGTTTATGCGAAGAACGGTACGGGCGGTGGGTGTTCGTGGGCCGCGGGATATCGCGGCGCCATCGCGTACCTTCTTACGTTTAGCGATGTGTATAGTGGGTCTGTGGTGAGTTTGTCGAGTTGTTTTGTGAGTCTGGTGTGAGCGTAAGTGTTGAGAGGAGCTAGTTTATTGTTGTTATGTAGTGCGTCCATTCTCGAGTACCGCGGCGAACGGCAAGCATGCTTCAGAGCAGAGTTCTGAATTCGCTGAGCCTTTCGCTTCCACGTGTCGCTGGTAGCTACGAGCGACAGTGGGGCGTACGTGAGAATGGGACGCACGAGTACTTTGTATAGGTGTAGTTTTAGTTTTTGCTCGCAGGGTAGAACCTACCCAGCGATGTGTTTGTACGTGAGGCTCTTGCTTGTATTATGTTTTGGTGTAATTTGAACCTGATGGTCTTGTCAAAAGTTACCCCCAGGATTTTGGTGCATTGAGTGTATTCGAGCCTTGTTGGGTTTTGGTGGTTCATGTCTGGTGTGTGTGAGTAGATTTGTAGGTTGTGCATAAAGTGGTCTCTAGCGCCGTAGAGTGTCATCTGGGTCTACTGAGGTTCGTAGCAATCAGCCATTTATCCTCGTAATCTGTCTTCACGTCTAGTATTCTTTGCGCGTGGAGCGTGATTTCTTCTGGGGCCCGGCCGCTGATGAGAATGGTCTCCTCATCGGCGTAGGCCCCTATGTAAGTGTGAAAGCAGTTTTCTGGTGGGCGTGGGGTGTCATTTGTGAACATGATGTAGAGTGTGGGTGCCAGTACGCTTCCTTGGGGAACGCCTGAGCGTGGTGTGAAGGGTCGTGATAAGGTGTTGTTATATCTAATGAGGCAGCTCCGTTCAGTGAGGTAATGCGAGAGGAGCCTTCTGGTGCAGAGAGGTAACTCCGTGTTGTTGGCGAGTTTCCAACGGAGTCCCTCGTGCCACACCTTGTCGAAGGCCTTCTCCACGTCCTTACTGACGGAGAGAGTCTTTTGGTGTATCTGTTGTTTCTTTTGTATTCTGTCGTGAACGATGGTCACAGCCGCCTGAGTGGACCTGCCTCTCCTGAACCCGTATTGATGAGGGGGAGAACCAGTCCCTCTCTTCCAGGAACTCCCGTAGGCGGCAGTTGACCATACGTTCAAGTATTTTGTCTAGGTGCTGTAATAGAGCAATAGGCCTGTAGTTGTTTGGGTGTTTCGGGTCTTTGTGGTGTTTATGTAGGAGTATGTTGTGAGAGACTTTGAATATTTTGGGGAAGTGGCCTGAGGTTAGTGAGGCGTTGAATAGGTGTGTGAGTCTGGGGTATATGTCTGCGGGAAGGTTGTGTATGAGTGTGGCTGGTAGGCCGGAGGGGCCGGGGGTGCGTTTTGGTGTCGTTTTTATGTAGTGTTTTGTTTCCTCGACGGTGATTGGAGTGGTTAGTGTGGACGTGTAGTCGAGCACCTCCATTCGTATCAGGGGGGCAGGCCTTAGCTCGAAAATGGAGAAGACAACCTTATATAGGGTACAAATATACGAAGGGAACGCCCATCACATAGTACAAACCAATGGAAAAACACAATAACAAGACAGAGAAATACCAATAAAAAGATCATTAGGCAACTAATAACAGACATATGCATACCAAAATCGATATACACACATCAACGCCGTGTATATGAATGGAAATGGTGGGTGAAAAAACAAAAACATTTTAAAGGATTATCATTAGAACGAAAACATTTAGGGCTAAGAGTTAATCCACGATCATAGCAGAGACACGTGGTGGGGGAGGCAATGCGAATGATATTACACTAATAAAGAGTACAAGTTCTTTTTAAACAGGGTCGAGTTCAAATAAGCCAGGGGAGATATTTATATTGGGCAACATGCCAATTAATGAACACTTGACAATATTTCTTTTTGTGAAATCAGCGGAATGATAAAGGAATTTTGCAGAGTTCCAGTCAATGGGGTGGTTATTTTCGGATAAATGTAAAAATAAAGCGCTGTTTAGTTCACCTCTTCTAATATTATACTTATGTTAGTAAATTCTAGTAGATAAAGATTTACCAGTTTGCCCGAAGTAAGGTAAATTGCGAATAGAACATTCTATAGAATATAGTCCAGCTTTTTTCCTTGTATTATTGTACACTAACATTTTCTATAAAGTAGATTCATATCTAAAATTTACAGAGATATTAAGTTGCTTAAAAATACGGGTGAGACCAAAAAATGGTTCAAAGTATGGCAAGATAAGACAATTTTTATAACTGAAAACCGGTGGGTTATCAGTTCTATAAAAAGTTCTCTTAGCAAAGTTGAATGAAGTGTGCACAAATTGACGAGGGTAACAAAGTTTTTTACCTTTTTCAAAGATATTGGACAATTCCTTGTCCAAAAATTCCGGACTAACAAGGAGTAATGCACGCAGAAACATAGAAGTGAATACAGATCTTTTAATTTTAACACTGTGATAAGAATAAAAGTGAATATATGAACTGGGGAGTTGGACGGTTTGCGATAAACAGAGAATTTAAAACCTGACGGCGTCCTACATATTAAGAGGTCAAGAAAAGGAAGAGTCCCATTTTCCTCAATTTCAAGGGTAAATTTAATAGAAGGGACTAGAGAATTAAGATTACATAGAAAATTGTGAATATCTTTTGAGGAAGGCCAAAGACATATAATATCATCAATGTTAACGGTACCATACAATAGGAAAATCGAAGATTTGGGGCAAGAATAACGTCTCAAAGAATAATTCCATATACAAATTAGAAAGGGTGGGAGATAGACAACCCCCCATCGGAAGACCAAATTTTTGAAGGTAAAATTTATCATTGAATGAAAGTTTACAATTTTTAGCACAAAGAGAAATAAGCCTTAGGAAAGTATTGACCGGTACAGGGAGATCTAAATTATATAATTTATCACAAAGGAGAGGAAGAAGATCGTCTAAAGAAACTTTAGCAAACAGAGAACAAACATCGAATCTGACAAGAATGAAATTGTTGGAGTAAGGAATTATATTAAGCTTCTCTATAAGTTCACAACTATTTTTAATATGAGATTGGGAGATGGACCCCACAAGCGGGGATAAGAGATTCACAAGCCATTTTGATAAAGAATATGAGGCAGAGCCTAACGAACTTATAATGGGGCGCATAGGATTATTGGGTTTGTGAGTTTTTACCAAAACTAAAAATCCTATGCGCCTCTTTTAATATAGTGATGCCTATGCCTTTTTTAAGCTAGTGATTCCTAGGCTTTTTTAAGCTAGTGATGTCTTGGCCTTTTATAAGGTAGTGATGCCTAGGCCTTTTTTAGGCTAGTGATTCTTAGGCTTTTTAAAGCTAGTGATGCCTAGGCCTTTTATAAGTAGTGATGCCTAGACCTTTTTTAAGTTACTGATGCCTAGGCCTCTTTTAAGCTAGTGATGCCTAAGCCTCTTTTAAGCTAGTGATGCCTAAGCTTTTTTTAAGCTAGTGATGCCTAGGCCTCTTCTATGCTAGCATTGTCTAGTGCTTTTTTAGCTACATTTTGCTAGAGTCCGACGTTACTGATGGCTGCAAATGAAACCCACATAAGCCATATCATGCTTTATGAATACAAAAATAAGAATAGAGTCACATTAACAGTAAAAAAAATAAATAAATACAGAAGTGTGTGGAAATGTGTTAAATGTTTCTTAAATATCAGCATTAGTTAAAAACATTCCGTTCAGTTGATATTTGACTATAAAATATCAGAGGTAGAAGAGCCCAAACATGGCACGTTAGATCTAAGAAAATATTATTGCCTTGGATTTGTAAGTTTTTCTTCCATCTTAACCGGACCTTGTATCATCTGATTACCATTTATTTAAGCCATTAGAACATGACCTAAATGGCAAATATTCACTCGGATATTAATATGAAGGTGATATATAAAGATAACAAATCATATGTTTACATCAGAACGTTTAATTAAACGATGGGAAAGTATTGGGAATAATGACAGAAACTAATTTGCTGAATAAATGTACTTTTTGTATATTAAAAATGAAGTTTTACTTTCCTTTTTAAAGAACGACATTAATTGTTTGGCAACTTAAAAGCAAATTCGATACTAATGTATCCGAGTTTCGTAGACTTTGAACATTTTGTACCTTGAGCGAAATGAAATGACGTCGATAGAGAAAAAAGTGAGCCATTCTTTGGAGACCAAAACGCTTTAATGGGATACTCGAAGGTTAGGCATTGAGGGCTGTTGCAACTTCGATTTCTTACATCCGAGAACTACTAAATTGAAGTAGTAATTTGCTTGTTCACGATTAACTCAAAGGCGAGTAGAGTAACGTAGCCTAACTGCAGTGTATGGGAAAGTTTTATTCGAGGACTAATTTAGGGAGTTTGGGCTATTGAAACTAGTCTCTGAATAAAACTTTCTAATATACTAGATTTAAACCAACCTTGCCTGCTTGCCTTTTGGTCCAGATGTGTTATTGTTTTTCGGGTTAGCTGGTTCCTGTGATCAGTGTAGCATTACTTATTTTTTTTAAACTGAATACAAAGAATAATTCGACCAAATAACGAAAGGGCAACTCATGGTGCTGAGCTATGTGACTTCGTCCTCTTGCCCTGTGTTACGCGAAACGGTTAGAGCACTAATGAAAGATTGTAATAAAGCTAGTTGTATTATTAGACTGATTATTGACACTGGCCACCAAAATAAAAAGATTGCCTCTCTAAAATGGGGAAGACAATGAGTTTATCCTTGCAGGAACGAGATAGATAAGTGACTATCAGCTTGTTTGTCTCATGTAACCTTTCCACCATACATCAGAATGGCATTATTCCTTCACCTAATTAATCTGACTCAAAAGTTGCATTATAAATAATAATATACTAATCATTTTACCCCCATCTTTCCAAATTATCCTGTGGAAGAATAAAAATTAGTATAATAATAATATTTTAGACCAGCTAAAAACAATCCGCCTTTTCATCATAATATTCTAAATTTCGCCCTAAGTTAATTAATTTGTCATTATAGTTAATGTAGATTATTATTTATTCTTCGTTTCTTTATATTTAATTATAAGTATTTTTTTACTCCGATTTATTTATTTTAATCATTTCTTTCCATTTGATCATTTTTCTCGTCCTAATCATTTTCCTCCTAAGTGACTCATAACAGTCGTTTTCCCTCCGAAATGATCGGGAAAACATCTAGTTTCCCTTAGCTTCTGGCAGTATGGGCCATTACCTCTAGGAATTTCCTAAACTGCGTGAATTTTCTTGGTAAATCTTCAGTCAGATCTTGGAAGACGTGCATGAAAATCTATTTTATTCAAACGTTCTCGTTGAAGTGAAGTGATTTCTCTCGGTTTTGTCGGTAGTTTGAATAAAGAGGGTCACCTCAAATTTGAATAAAGATTTAAAACCCAAATTTTAGGCGCGGCTTTGAGCCTCAAGTTTTTTTTTTTTTGTAAAGGCATAAGTGCGAAGCTGGCTTTCTTTGATTAGAATCTGAAAGTTAAATTAAGTAATCAAGTTTGGAATTTTAGTTAGTTAAAACTCCGCGTTTTTTTATGTTTGGATTTTATATTTTGTGAAAACTTATGATTATTTTTACTGAGTTGTGGTGATAATTTCCTCAGGGAGACCAGCCAGTATTCTATTATTTTGGTTAATCCGGCTATTTACCAGTGGTGTGCGGTGACTTTTGAAGATGAGGAGGCAATTCAAGTTTTACAAAAATAAATATGTTAATTGAAGTAAATATGTTTTTCACTAAAAATAACTATAAAATTGTAAGCTACTCACTTAGTTTAAATGTAAATTTTTATGCTATTTACCTTTCACGCATTTTCACTTCCCAACTCCACTATTTTCATGTAATTCCTCTTTTCTAAACGTTCTGCTGGATAGGCCTCCTTAAACTTAGGATTTTTCTTTATTAAATAAAAAGAAGTAATATTTGATTGTTAAATTCGGTAATGCTGCCGGTTTACTAAGGCCCACCCTATAAAAAGACACTTTTAAAACCAATTCAGTTTCTGGATAATTTATCATTAAATCAGGATTACCGAATTTAACATTCAAATATTACTTCTTTTTATTTATTAAAGAAAAATCCTAAGTTAAAGGAGGCCTATCTAGCAGAACGTTTAGCAAAGAGGAATTACATGAAAATAGTGGACATGGGAAGTGAAAATGCGCGAAAGGTAAATAGCAGTGGCGTGCAGTCAATGGAAGCAATGTTTCTCCTATTTAAGAAGAAAAGACAAAGAAATTACACCTCAACAATAAATGTGACACCAGAATCAAGTTTATTCTCATATTTATGCTTGCCTATACTTGTAAACGCCATAACGGTTAGACCTCGATGAGCCCGACTGCAATTGAAGAAAGGGAGCCTTTTTCGTTGAGATTTCTACTCCTTTTTCTCTCTCTTCATTTCAATAATACTTTTGCTATTTGGTGCTTTGGAATGAATAGTTAAAAAGATGTTTTGCTTTTCTTAGCAATAATATACAATAATTAGAGTTTTATGATTTTTATCTAGATATCATCAAATCAGTCAATCTTCACAATCATATGTCCCGTCGCAGTATAAGAAGGGTTTTTGTTTTGTTTTTTAGCAGCGCCCATTTAGTGACTGCCAGAAAGGGCATTAAAGGCAGCAATACAAAATTTCAGCCTAGTACTAGGCTTCTTTAAAATTCCCTCAAAACAAAGAAAAAAGAAAAGAAAATCACAAAAAACGCAAAACTTAACAAACAGAACAAAAGCAAGAAGAAGAAGAAGGAACCACGCTTTGGTGTCAGGGCGAGGTCCGCCTCTCCCTGGTGCAGGATCATGCGACTAACACCAAAGAGAGTCAAATAAAAAAAATAGAAGGCTGACCTCGTCCAAAAAGTCAGTGTCCACAAGTCTGCGTGGACGAACCCGTCCCCGAGTACAAGATCACCCAGACTGGGACATTCCACAACGTGCTGAACAGTCTGGGGGTCAACGCAATCCTTGCAGTAAGGTGTAGGCGAGCGCTCTACCAAATGGCGATGCATCCCGCGACTGTTCTAAATTCGAAGATGACAGAAAGAGAACTGAAGCTGTTGCGGCATTGTGGAATAGGTCCATGGGAGCAGACGTGGTTCATGGCCCGGAGCTTTAAGTTACAGTGGCTTTGCCTCACGTGAGTCTAAAGGTAATTATAGGGGAGGCGGCGGTAAGCCTAGGTTCTAGCCGAGGCTAGGCGTGAAGCTTTTATGCCGCCAGCTTTTCCAGGAAAGCTCTAGGGGGGGGGATTATAGCCCGCAGAAGTGTCCTGAATGAGGATGAAAGCGACCACCGTGCTCGTAGGCCTGGAAGAGCTAGGAGCAGAGAGTGTCTTTTTGTAAAATTGAGGCATAAGACGTGCCAGGAAGCTCTGGGGTTTCACTTAGCTCACTTGCGACTTTGGTCCTTGTCTGGGCCACCCCACCCGATGGTGCCTTGGAAAAGATATGGCATATACAATAGCAGTTTACCTGAGGGCGTGAGGTGGTCTTCCATCCTCTGTTTTATTAATGTCGTATCAATCCATGTCGAACTCATGCACCATCTTTCCCCAGAACATGCAGAGGATAGTCCAAGCTTGACTTACCTAATCCATGTTTATCTCATGCAGACCTTGTAGTTTACGCACTGTTTCGAGAGGAGGCGTCGCATACATCTTCTCTTAATAGGTGACACAAATAGGCTTTTCTTTCTACTATCTTTATTTTCAATGGTAGGTGATTGTATCTGCAACTGACGTTAGTGTTTTGCTCACCGTGAGAGTAATGGGGAAGGATAAGAAAAAAAAGAGTGGTTGGAGAAATCGAGTAGAACTTTATCAGAGAGAGGAGGGGTATAAAGTACCGTCCCCGAAAGATCGGAACGCTCGTATTTCTATCACATCATCTTAAAAATCCATTTTGTAAATCGAAAGTTTACAAAATGGGTGTACGATAACTTAAGGGGGAAAATTACGTATATCTAAAGGTTACACAAATTTAGATGAATAAAACAAACGTTATCAGCAGATAAGCAGTTCATTGGAAAGAATGACGTGTCCAAATATAATCCCAACCATTAACTTTTTTGTATAGAACCGGCATTGTTTGCCTGGCAACTAATTTCAATTCAGTTACATATACTCGTACATTAATTAGTTCAATCTCTTGCCACCTGTTGTCCAGTTAACATGACTAAGAAATCTGACACGCCTCCCTCTGTCCGCGAGCTGATCGTGAAGTTGTGCCACTAAGATGCTCTTTCAATTAGAGGCATTGCAGAGTGTAAAACGCTTCATTACTGTAGACCATGGTATTATAATAACCTATGTCATAACAGGTTTATGTAATTCTGGTAAATCAAACGGTAGGCCTTGAAGAACTCAAAAAGGGAATACCGAGCCATTACCCCAAATTGTGAAGAAGAACAATTTCAAAATGGCTGCAGTAGTTTCTTGAGAGATTAATGGGACTTGGAGCATCAATGTCTCCAGACAGTCTGTGTCATCTCGACTGGAGGAAGACAGGCTCCACGTTGCAGACGTGGCGTCTGCGCTAATCTACTATCAAGCCGTTGATCAGTCCTGGCTTTCGCCATTGGATGAGCAATAGAGCCAAATCCACTTTGCTCTGTTTCATGCGCAAGTACTTTGATTCAGGAAAAGAAGAGATAATAGGTAAAAGCTGTCATGAAGTGCAGAATATGGTGGAATAGTGTATTGAGAGGAGGAGATTGGATATCAGGAGTCTGGTGCAGCGAAAGAAATTGGTTGGGTTTTAGCACCGATCTGCACTCATTTAAGATAGTTTTATTTATCACAGGGAAACTACTGATTGGCGTGGGATCCCAACCAATGATATTTGCAGCGTATGGGGAAACTATACTCCATCCATTAACTGACCACACCTCATGTAGCTTAACTACGCCTAATCGTAATCGGTGGTTTCACGTAGCTAAACAGTAAACCTATACAGCAAGAGATATTTGGGTAGGGGAAGCATAACGTGTTCGTAGGTTAGTCAGTTTTGTCCGTCATGCCCCAAACGCCGTAATTATTATTGTATAGGTAAAAGTAAGTAGCAAAAACAACGAGAGCATCTGCTGAGAATATTTATGTTGAAAGTTCCTACATAAGGAAAGGAAAGTGGGGAAAGTAGAAGATAAATGACCCAGGCAATTTAAAGAAGGGAATAGGTGGAGTGCTTGGGACCGAAATGGCGCCGCATACGAAACAGGAAATGTGAGAATTCGAAGTAAACGAAGAAATGCGTTTGGATCGAGGATCGATCCGAGAGGACGTTGGAATAATCGCGAAGGCTCGCGACGAAGGAAGGAGAGGAAAGCACTTGAAAGGAGGCGAATGCCACGGTTGGCACCCCATGAGGGGCGGGATAGGCACCGTAAGAGGTTGATGTTAGCGGAAGAGGCAGCAGTCACTTGAGACTTCCAGGACAGCCTTTTATTGATGATGAGGTCAAGGGAAGAGATTGGACGTCAACGAGCGAGAAGTCAAGCATGCAACTTCTTGGCCGGAATAGGCGAGAGTGAGAGCGAATTTGTTCTAAATACGATGCCACGAAGCATCTTTGGGGGATGGTGAAGGTTCTTGCAATGGTGCGCAGTATTTTGCGGTGTGCATATGTCTGAGAGGAAGAGTAAAGGGGTGGGCTCGTGAGAGGAACAGGAACATTACTGAAGAGCAACCTCATGGGCGAAGAGAGAGAACTATAGGGAAGAGTGAATTCCAGAATCGCGAAAGAAGGGCAAAGGGAAGTAGAAGTACATATGTACATGTTGTGGAATGGTAGAACTGGCGTATTTTATCCTCTTACCATCCTCAAAGTTAATTTTTTTTATCATGAAAAGGGTCAAAGTCTGGTTTTTCAAGGTAAGAGGTAATGACTTGTACATTGTTGCCTATGGTGATGAGGCTGAGAGAATGAGTAAACGTCTAAAGGCCCAGCGTGATAGCTATTGGTTCTGGCAGTCACTTTCTATCCACTCAAAGCTCTAGCCGCCATTCATCCATTGTCTTGACTTGCTTTGACTAAAGGGTGCCTTGCCAAAGTTTCCGATGGTGGGGGAAACATATAAGAGGAAGGCTAAGGAAGCAAAATATTAAAGAGAAAAATTGGGAGAACAACAACAACTATTACTACACAATATCTCCCTTTTCGTGCATGCCAGAAGGCATGGGAGCGCCCCTGCTCGCGTACACGAAAGCTCCTACATCCGAAATGAGAGAGGAGGATCGAACTCTGGATCTTTAAGGGTTTCATCACCACATCAATATTTCGGGAATCACAGCTCAACCCATGGCAAAATGGTTAAATTACAACGCAGTTTCACAAGGTTTACCGCCAAGTTCAACGTCGCCAAAGAAAACGAAGTTCATTTTTGTTTTTACTGTCACAAGGAGTGCAAAACTTCTGATTGGAGTTCTAAAACAAATAATTATTCCGTCCTGTAAGAGGCCGACGTAGATTTAAATCTTAGTAGATCATCGTTCATTTTTTAAATGTTAAATGCATTAAAATTAAAACTACTTCTTGGAGAAAGCGATAAAGAGAAGCATATTTGTTGATGGAAATGGCCAAAACTCATCTTTTATTGACGGCCTCTTAAGGAAATTACGTCTTTTTTTTTCTATTTCAGGAATGCGATTAGGGACTTGTACAATTTTACTGTACAGAGAGAATGTATCAAGTGGAGTAATTTTCTTGAGCAAATTCTACTTCTAATAAAGCCAGAGAATTAGCAAAGGGGATGGACATTACAAGTAACAGAATTTTAGACATACAGTCTCTATTTTTATCGAATATCCCCGGATGAGTAATTAAAAATGGACCGAATTTCGATCTGGAACAGTCAGTCTTTCCAATCACATCATTCAAAGCCAAAATCTTAAAAACGAGGAAAATAATAATTGACATTTCGTGGTGGGAACAGAGGGATAAAAGAAAGAGAATAAATGGGAGGATTAGGAATGGTGTACCAATTCGTTAACCACAAATAGTAAAAGCGAGAGGAGGTATTATATCAAGGTCCAAGGACTAGGTCGTCCAGTAGCAACGAGAACTTACTCACTTTTCGGGACCAAGGTGTAGAACGACTAAGTGTGATTATGAAAATAGTAGATTATTTTAAGACACAAAATTTGCGTATTTTTAAATAAAAGGAATAGAAAAATATTTTAGTTTTTTAAAGCAAAACATTTTTCAATTAAAACTTTTAATTCTATAACGTTATGAATGTTAACTTGTCAATTTTTTAACATTTTTTTATTATTTAGCGTAAAGTTTTATATATTTTTTCTGTCAAAATTCCCACATTATTAGCACATTTTTTTTGTCTAATATCAAGAGCGACTGAGTTTTATTATTATTAAACACAAACCAATTTATTATACATCACTCGAAAGCTAATTTTATAGTAATTTTTTATATCGCGCGAAATGACGGAAATCTATTTTCTTAAGAAACAAGAGAACGGCTTCCTCACTCCTACTTACTAGAAGAGCTTGCGCTTCGCAGGCAGACCTTCGGTTTGTGGCTAACGTCCTATCCGGCTTTGACAACGGCCTATTGGTCTTAACATTTGAAAAAAATTCCAGTACACATCTCTTAATAATTTACTCTTGGTCAATTTATTTTAAAATGGCTGATTATTTTGGGCTTAAAGGCAAAATAAAGATTCTATCGTGTCTTTTTAAATAGGGAAAATAATCGTCACGATTCTTTTTTTCTCCATCTTAATTTGCTCTCATCATTTCATTTTGTTTTACCCGTTTCACGGGGCCAGTAGCTATTTCCTCCTGATAAAGATTAAAATTGAAAATCTATTTTAGGAATAACTTCGATAAAACTTTAAAAAAAAAATCCCCAAACATTCGATATTCATATATATTTATTAACTTCACCATTTTGTTTTTAAAACTTAAAAAGAACTTAGAGAAAAAATTAAATATACCTAGGTATGCCATGGCTGCTTCTAAATAGCAATTACGATGCCACTATCATAAAAAGGTTGAAAACCACTGTGTCGTAGGGTAACCCCATACCTGACACCAGTTTAATAGAATATGGATATTACTATACATATGTTGTAGGTTGATGTTAGAACTCAACCCTTTTCAAAATTCCTCAGCACGAGGGAGAGAGGCCTATGAACGGATTAGGCCGTTATGAACGTGGGTAAAATTATAAATACAAATCAGAGTGCAATTTTAGGTTGGCCAATGCTTAGCTATCTTGGAAAGGTTCTGGGGTAATAGAAATATATACTTTACTACACTATGTAGCTAATATATTGACAAAATTAAAAAGGGTTTTAATTAAGGTATATAAACATAAGAGACGTACACAAGTCTCGGCTTTAAAGAGCTACCTGGGCGGGTCGACCGCCGTACACACAAACGGACAATGGCAGATGGGGCGCTTAAATGACCTTGAGCACACGCGAAACCAAATGACGGAGGCTTAAAGGAGGGGCTTGGGGGGACCTTGCACAAGAGAGTTGCGCGTTGCGGGTTACCTCGAAGATTTGGTCCGATGGAGTAGTCCTGCCTTGTTAGAGACGGCGTAGAGTCCACAATAATAGACCATTGACAAACGACTATCACTCGAGATGATCCCAGGTTTTGCCTTCGGGTTTAGAATACCGAATCGAGAATTTGACGCGTCGGGTTCGGGTAACGGATACCAACGAGTACGGGATTCACTCTCGCGAGTTCTAAGGAAATACACGGAACATGACGGGTTCTAAAAGGGTTCACGTGGAACTAACAGGTACAGAAGGATGGGAGATACTCGCGTATACTAAGGACACAGGCGGTTATTTACTGCCGTCCAAGTCAGGCGTCGGACCTTATATAGGGGTGAGACGGAGGAGCTTTTCCCCGCGCCCGAAGGGTAGGGTTCCAGTGGACAGACGCTTCGCCGGGCGAGGTGGACTTTGCCCGATTCCCGCTGTCGAAGGATAATCCAGGCGGGCTCCCTTCGTGCTCTTAAGCACATCTCAGGCTTCCGCGAAGTCGAGCCTTCAGCCCATCACGCCCTTCGCGCTTTTGCGCCTCTTTACCGTGTGTTAAAAAGGGTCGCGCAAGTGTGTCTTCTCTCCCTCTCCTTGAAAGAAACGAGCGCGCGCGTTTTCTCCCTCCCCCTCTCTCTCTCTCTGACACACTGCTTTAGTCGAATGTTTGGTTATAGGGGCAATTTTTTTGAAAGGGAGGGGGGCGTGATTGTACCACCAGGTACGTGTTTCAAATACATACATGACATTAACAATTGAAATGCTGGAAGGGAAAACCACGTCACATTGCCTGCAAGGGTGCCTCTTGCTACAGACGAATAAACACTCTCACCATGGCTTATACATTAGTCCCTCTATCCCTCTTCTTCCAAACCGTGTTATTTAATCCATTCCAACCCTCGTTACCCCAGTGGTTGCACTCCTATACACCATATACTCCTTTATTCTTGGGAATTATATTTGCCATTGGAGTCGACTGAAAGAAGAAGATCGTGGTATGGAGGCTAGTGGCGAGAACTTAACCGCTCACCTTAACAGCTGCAATGGTTTATGTTTGGTGACGTGCTAATAGACTTATAGTATATTACATAACTAGAGTCTTTATTGTTTTAAAAGTAATAAGGGAAAGAAGGAAGAAATAATTAATTGATTTAAAACGAGGAGATGCAGATGGTAGCATTATGTAAACCAAACAAGAAGTAGAATGAAAGTGAATGGAGAGTGTCAGGTGTTAATCATGTGGGATGTGGGTTAAAAGCGTGTAGATGTGCTTTTGAACATGGAATAGGGGTGATACAATGGTTTGGTAAGAAAGTTTGAACTCGAGAATTGTGTAGCTGAAGTTGAAATTAGCGAAGATGAAATAATGCGTGGTTATAGTGAAAGGACCCTGTAATTATAGAGGACAAGCTGAGAAAGGGAGGGACTGGAATAACTTGAGAGGAGTAGTGGATGCAATTGTGAATGAGTATCGGTTGATGGTTAGATGATATATGAATGGACGATTAAATAACAGGGCTGAGAGATGAAATAACTTGACATTTTTTGTACACCTCTCCTAAAAGAAATTTTATGTGTGACAAATATGTTCTTTCAACACAAGGGTATGCATAAAAACACATGAGCAAAGTTGGGAGGGATAAGTTAAGAGCATGATTGATTTGTGTCTGGTAAGAAATAATATGGCAAGGGATGTATTTGATGCGAAATCGGTAAAAGTAATGCATCAATATGCGACTATCTGACAATATGATTGTGCTTTGTAAGTTTAATTTGGGTGGTGTATGGTTGTAGGGGAATGGTCACTTCCCCCCCACCCCCCGTTCACTCGTGAGGCAGTCCCAAGGCGGTTACCGCAAGGACATCCGCCCCAGGCATCGGCGGGTCAGTGCTTAACCGCAGTGTGGCACAACTCAGTGCCATGAAATACCCTAAAGGTCAAAATGTAAGATCTCCCCCAGGAGAGTGAGATCCAGTTTCACGTCGAACAAGAAATTGGAGACGGGTTTCTCCCAATCTCGATGGCTAACGAGGAGCCGATGTTTGACTTCGTGGGAAAGACCGTTTAGAAAAAGAACTCTCCTGGGGCCGTCCTCAAGCCCCTCTCCCCCTTACCACTCCCCCAGTGGGGGTGCGAGGTATAAATGAGGAACTCTGAGGAAAATCGAGGTAGTATACGTCAGTCTCTAGGTGACGAAGTCCTCGGATCCACAACCGAGCTACCGAGACTGGAGAGGTAGTGTACTTGGCTCGCCAGACCAAGAAGTACCCTGCAAGAGAGGCAGGGCTACCTACCTTAAGGGGCTAAGAAGAAGCTCATCCTCGAGCTAAGTCCCTGGTTATCAAACCAAACGATAAGTTAACTTTGGTAAGTTCAACTTACTCTCGCCAGAGAGACTCCTCATATCCTGGTACACCTAAAATACCAGTTGTATTCCTCGTCCTTGAGGAATTAAGAAAAGAAGAAGGAAAAGGCTTCCCCTCGAGCCCGTTATTCGGTGACCACACCAAACGTTTAAGTAATTTATTCTCGCCAGAGAAACCCCCCTCCGTTATCCTCGCCCTTGAAGAAGACCCTCCCCGAGTTCAGTCCTCGTCCATAAGGAAATAAGTAACGAAGGAGAAAAGCTCATCCTCGAGCTCGTTACTCGGTGATCACACCGCACTCCAAGTTAACTTGATTTAAGAAACAAGTTCGACTCACTCTCGCCAGAGAGACCACGACTGCCTAGGTGTTGCATAAAGCACCGTATTGGTTCTCGTCCTTGAAGAACCCTTCCCCCCCCCCCGGAAGAACGTGTGGACCCCCCAGCTGCTACCCTCGCCAAAACGACCGTGGAATTTCGCCCATCTACAACTGGACACACGGCTCGCGTCGTGAGTCAATAACATTTCTGAGGCCCTTTAAACTCCACATGAGTCCGTAAGCCTAATTCTTATATTATTGTTTTGTGTAGAGAAAACGTTAACCAAATTTTGAAGGGTAAACTAATTTAATTAATTTTTGTTTAGGACAATATTCAGAGTATTGCTGTAGTTAATGTATAAATGATATGTATTCAATTGATAAAGGTAAAATATAAGTTATTTTGGGATTAATGTTCGTTTCTCTTATATATATCCTTACGTGTTGCAGAACGGCTCTGTTCTTTAAGATATTCTTATAATATCAATATATTAGACACTCTTAGAACTCTTAGAGACTAGAACTAAAAGGAGGGGAATTCTACGACACTAAATAAAAGTGGTGTCAGGTAAGTAGGGTTTTTATCAGAAAGAATTCTACGACAATGGTTAAGAAGAGGTAGGAGAGGCAGAAACGAAGGGGGGAGTGCAGAAACAAAAGTGAACTTTGCTGAATCCGAAAAAAATGTATTTTCTTAATTGCGAAAAATCCGTGCATGGGTGAGGATCGATCTAAGAACACTGAAGCAGCGAGCAACCGTTTTGATCTCATTTGAAGCAACCCATTAATCCATTCAGCTACGCGGGAGAACTAAAAATTTTCTCGAATAGAGAAGCTTTTAGGGCGGGAGGACACGAACGACGCTGTGGCGCCACGTCGTCGCGTCGGTGTGTGGCGGGGATGTGGATTCCCATAGGTTTCCATTGTTTTGAAGCCACGCCACGCACACGAGCGTCTGTGGCAAGCGACTGTGGCGAGCTGTCGCTTATACCCACCACAGAGTGGCGCGGCTCTGTGTCGAGGACCCGCCCACACGAACGACTGTGGCTGAGTGACGGCCACGTGCTGCCTGGCAGTCACATATCTAACGTTTATTAGTTTACAAGTGACACATTTTACTATTCCATGGTTACACTCGATCTAGATAGATTTATTTTTGAAAGTGAAGACCGACCAGCGATATGGGACGTACGCTGCAATGACTACAGCAATAAAATTGCAAAAACCAAGGCATGGGAGGAGATGTGTGACATCTTCGTGTCCGGCTTCAGAGAGATGGATTCTGCAGGAAAAAAACAAATCAGGTATGTTTCTGTATTAAGCTCATTAAAACTTTCTTGAGACATCCCGAAGTAGTTGAAGCATTTTGCACTGTCTGCTCTCAAATCACCCATTATGGTGTTAAATTGTCCATGAGTCAGCCTCGATGAAGTTATTGGGTGCATCCATAGTGCTCTCTGTCTTTCACGACCACGACCGCGGCGCCGCAGAAGCAGAAGTAATGCAACTACTTCGTCCTCAGAGTCCATGCTGGAACTGCGGCCTCGAAGAGCACGGCGCGTACCGCAGTGGCGTTGTGCCCATACACATGGGCCACTCTGTGGTGTGGATCAGTCAAGACACAGTGGCTTAAACACGCCACACTGGGCGCCATAGCGTGGCGAACACAAAGTCTCTCGTGTACTCCCGCCCTTAAGACATGTTTTACTTGGTCAAATGGAAGGGCGAGAGAGAGAAATTAATTGTGAATTCAAAGGACAAACGAAAAAATTCTCTCGCTTTCATAATCCTTCCGATTGACCTAGTGAAGCAGTCCTTGGAAGCTTGTCTATTCGCGAGATTATTTGTTCTACTGCGTAGCAAAGTGGTCTATGGCGTTACTTTAATTGAGTTCAAAGTGGTCGCTCGCTGCCTCAGCGTGCTCAGTTCGATCTTCACCTGTGCACGGATTTTTTCGCAATTAAGAAAAAAAAATCCGAAGAAGAAAAATTATTTCGTTTTCTTTGTGGTATCAATTTTATAATTGTTAATCCAAGTAGATCACCATAATATATGGAATTCGAACTACACTCAAAATGTTTCCGGTTACAATTTAACTATTTCTAAATCCTTTAGTTCAGTTTCCTGAAACATTTCGACCAGAACTCAATAATTAACGATTATATAAATAAAAAAAAATATTCTTGGCTTTATCCGTTTCAGATCTCTCCAAGTCAATGCCATCCATTCTTTGGACATAGCTTGTGTTGAATCTCCAACTCTAAATGTCAGAGAGAATTTATACCTTCCTTCATCCACGGGATATCGGAATAGGATACCTATAAACACATTAATCCTTTATATAGATAATATCTCGTTCTTAAGTTACGCACTCGTCAGATGAAAACAAAGAATTTTGATTCCAAAGTTTTAGAATATTAAGTGATTTAATCTCTTTTCAAGGATATAAATTTTGTTTTCTTGATGACGTAGCTTAAGGTGGAAAAAGACGGACATTGGGAAGTGTATAAAGCAAAGAAATATGGGCACAAAAGAATGCCGGCATTAAATGGAAAAAAAACTTTGTAAAGTGAAGTATTTGAGGGTTCTTTGGCAGTCTTTGTCCTTTCACACATTTTAGCTTGTAACTTCTCTTTAAGAAGCTATTTTTTTAAAGCCTAATAGTGAAGGTGCAGTTTGTTTGGCCTTTTAGGGATGAATAATAAACGGAGATCATTGGTGTCTTTAGTGGTAGGTAAAATTCATTAATGGGGTGGGGTTGAAGGAGGAATGGGTAGAAGGTTGGGCATCCGGGAAAGAATTATAATCTACAAAAGCAGCAAGGAAGATTATAAAATGGCAAGAACAAGCGCACACTCTCAGATTTTGAGGACGAATGTTAAAATCACCAGGGCCAAATTAGAAAAAAGGAGAGGAATTTCGATGTTAAGAGACCCAATAGCTTTACATGTACGGGAGAAATCTCCCGCGTCTTATCTCTCAAAATATCCTCTAATGAATCCTCCATTCGCTACGGAACGGAGGCAGGTCATGGAGGTTTGCAGGGATTTCTGGCCCTCACCCACTCAGTTATGCACTTTTCACACCTTTTCCTATCCTCTAACTTAATCACTTGCTATATAAACCCCTATTTTCAAAGTTCCTTGTAAAAATCTCTCGTTGGTTCCCTCTTTATTAAAAAAATAAAATATGTTAATGCACTTTATACTTATATGAAATTTTTCCTTTTAAGTTATGAAAGAATAGTCAGCCATTGTTGTCTCGAATCGGGACCCATTGGTGGGATTTCAGATCCTACTATAGTTTTCTTGGCAGCAAACGAACAGTCAACGGTATAGTTTTTAAGGTAGGCTTCTAATGGGGAAAAACTTGACTATAAACAACCACTCTCTCCTATTCAGAAGTAGACCTTGATTGGGATGGCTTGGGGATCAGAGCCTTAGATAAGGGATAGTTCAAATGGTGATTTCTAAAGGTCAGGTTAGCTAAAAGTCAGTCACTTTAGGTATTTTCTGAGGGATAACTGGTAATGGTTCATGTTTTCTATGGGTTTTTTTCTTAATAATAATATTATTGTTTTTTGTCTTTTGGATAAGCAAAGAGAGGGGCAGAATTCAACAGAGATTTGTGTCGCCTGGAAAATTTAAGGTCCACAAGGTGATCCGGTCTTCAAGGATCAAGAAACAGAAAAAAACACATCTGTTTGTGTATATCGAACGCCCCCCAGAAAATGTCTCCACGAGTCATTTTTATGTAGGTGTGATCCTACAACATATACTAAATTCACATAAATTTTATTATGATTCTTTGATACATTTTGTGTAGAGGACCTTTTTTAATTAAGATGTTAAGGAGAAGTTTGTTGAATTAATACTGCTACGAAACTACGTAATTGCATGAGGACTTTAACAAATTTAAAATTAATATATGAATAAATTTTAACGTTAACTTTGCTATCGAAGGTTAATACTAGGATCATGTGCACGGTTCATGTGAGGTAGGACTATTGCTCGAAAGGCTCGATTATTTTTAGTCACGTGCGAGGCTAGTCGCACCCTTATTTTGACCCTTATTTTGTTTTACATTCTCTTTCGAATGATATAATTGCAAAGGACCTCCCAAGGTTATCCTGGGAATTATTGTGCAATAACATCATAACTATTCGGCCGATTCTAACGAAATTTGAAAATATTATGTTGCTTTACATTCTCTTTCGAATGATAGAATTGCCAAAGTCCTCCCAAGGTTAGCCCAGGAATTATTTTGTTTTGAAAATAACATCATAACTATTCGGCCGATTCTAACGGAGTTTAAAACCCTTATGTTGTTTTACATTCTCTTTCAAATGATATAATTACAAATGTCCTCCCAAGGTTAGCGGGGGCCTAAAGTCCTCCCAAGGTAAGCTGAGAATTATTTGCCAATAACATCATAACTATTCGGCCGATTCTAACCCAACGATAGCGAACGGCCAACAAACCTGGTTCCCAAAGCTGCTCAAGAACACAAACATGCAAACAAAGACGTCCTTGAACTCTCCTGTGGGAGGGAGGAATAAAATGACCCTTATCTCATCAAACATCTGTAATTATCCCTGGCGTGAGAGAAGTCTCGGATTCAGCGTTTGCCAGATTTAGGAGTTAGGTAGGATCCGGAATGGCTCAATGAAGAAATCCGTTTGGTTCCCATGACGTCACCGTCTAGAAATTAAGCCAAATCAGCCACATGGCGGAAGCCAAGTCGCTATTCGATAGGGGAACTATTTTTTAGGTCAAATACATGTCGATGACGGTCGATTCCTATGGTTGCCATTCGCAACCATATTCTCAGTGATGATCCAATTTGCGAGTGGATCATCATTGGTTGGTGTTAAAACAGAGCTTATCTCAGTGAGGCCCTAATTATCAAAGATTACAAATTGAATCCACGCTTGAAAAGTCCCATAAAGTTCTTGTCTGGGTCTTCAGGCCATATCTCCCGTAGCTTCCTCTAGTCATATTGGCGGGTTTCCAACGTCCACATGCGTACATATCTAAAAAGAACATACATGTGCAAACATAGGCTGACAGTTGACAGGATAAATCGATATCAAAAGAAAACTTTGCTTTTGATCAATGTGGCTGATAGTCTTTGGAGGTTTCCTTTTTTCCTAACATGGAATTTAATGTCCTGCAGAGATACTCAGTCCCGAGAGGTTGTTTCACGATATCCACTAATAAAAAAAAAGTTATTGACCTCAGATGCCACAACCCTATTGAAAACGTGGTAATAAGATGCTTACACTGGTCTTTAAAATGACAGTTTTTACTACGTCTTAATATACACAACGCCGTATCGCTTCGGACGCACATGTGCGTTACAAGGCCATTGAAATTAGATCTATGAATATTATAAGATAAATGTAGTTGTGGATTCGAGCTAATTTCACCCCAAAGTCCTAGGGGATAAAGGTCGTATTTTTTAGTGGGGGAGGACGTGCCGTTCTTCCAAGCTTTAGTTGCAGTAGTAGCTCTGCCTCTGTTAAATCCTTCGCCCCCTTTGTGTAGATAAGAAAGGTTGGAAGTGGGTGGTAAAGCGAGTGGATAAAGAGAGAGTAAAATGGAAATATATTGAAAAGATATAAGAAAATTTGCATTTCTGCAAAACTACTTTTTTTTTGCTTGGCTCTGAGCGAATCTATTTCGTCTGCAAGTTATAATGAAATGCGCATAAAGATTAGAATGACAATCACTGGCAAGACTTAAGGCCTGAGGACCGGTCTTCGTTGAGGGTGAGGGGTAGTATTGTATTTTGAAATCACCTAGCGATCACAGAACCCTTCGTGGTTCCACGTCTAGGGTATGTGGGTATAAATACCCCTACAAGTCCAATGGACGGTCAGCTCGGACGCAGCTGAATGTTTTGAGTGCGCGCACGTTGGGCTCGAATCCACGCCTTGACGCTGCAAGACCAACCCCCTCTCCGTTAGGTTAGCTAGACTGCCATTTTGGCTGTTAATTGCTCTTCTTTGGACAGCATGGCGAAATTGCTCTTCTTTGGCCAACATAGCGAAATTGCTCTTCCTCGATCAATACGAGGAAATTGCTCTAGTTTGGACAACATCCCGAAATTGCTCTTCTTTGGACAGCATGGCGAAATTGATCTTCTTTGGACAACATGGCAAAATTGCTCTTGTTTAGACAGCATGTGGAAATTTCTCTTCTTTGGACAGCATGCGGAAATTGCTCTTCTTTGGACAACATGGCCACTACGAGCCTCAAACGTCATAGGCTAACCTTATCCTAACCTCAACCTCGCGATAGCCTCGAACGCCTAATTCGTTCCTTTGCCTGTTCCGAAAACGATCCAGAGAGAAAAATTGATCTTCAATAGTTTGTTATTCTTCTTTCCTGGGTGCGAACAAAAAAAAATGTTTACTTAAAAACTCTTGAACTATTTCTTAACTAACTTAATTTACCTACAGTAAATTAAGCAAAGAAATAAATGTTATCGGTAGTTATGATAGTATTCTCCATTGGATGAATGTAATTTGACACAAAGGAGCCCGCAGACCCTTAAACCTTGATTGGCTATAAAATTAAATACAAACTCGCTCATTCAAATTAGATTAAAAAATTGAAATAAAACAAAATGTGTACATGGAAATTTTTATTTTCTAACTAAAAGTGACTTAATACTAGATCAGCCAAAAATTGAACCCTTTTAAGACATTAAACCAGAAGTTAGTGTCTCCCCTTAATCTCGGCACGCTTTAGCCTTGTTACTGCATTACCTCCTACTTTGTTTCATCTAATTATTAGCGCTTATGTGTGTGTCCGTCTATGCATTTAAAAAGAATTGAGAACGGGACTCGAACTTGATAGATCAAGATGCCATTTTCAATGTTAGACTAAGACATTTACATAAGTGAAAGGCGAACATGAAAATTGCTGTTGAAAAAGTCTGAGATTTTATTGGTAATGTCTGGCAATGTTTTGAAATGATTTTTTTTCTTGCACACCAGTTTTGAATGTGTTGTGAAAAAAACCCAACTCTCGCACACTTTCTTAATTTTGTGAGCGAGGCGAACAAGCGCCGCAGTCCTAGCAAAAAAAACACCCCTAGGTCGGATTTTTGCTAGTATAAATAACTTAGTAGTGGTTAAAATTACTGATTTACTTACCCTCATTTTGATGATTAGTATTTCTCAATGGGACGTGAAATCAGGACTAGAGGGTCTGTATAGCATATGTAAGACGCCGTGAAGTCGAGTCGAATCCTACTAGCACCATCCAGCGACAAACCACACCAGATGTGGTTTCTCAATTCAGTTCGGTCCTAGCCCACTTTCCTTAGTGAATCATCTTCATAAACATATAGGATTGATAAGAGATTTAAAGCTTGATACAATGAGCTTCCGTTGGTCTAGACCGGGCTATTTATTCACATTATTTCAGTTCTCTTCTTTGTATAAGTATTGCTACTACAAAATTCGATTTCTGCTACTTAGAGTGATTGACTATTCATTAGTATTTATTTTCTGCAATATACAAGAGGAATTCCTAAGTGATTTTGTAAATAAATATAATGAATAATTGCAGTGTGTTTATAAAAACAACAGGTCAATACTAACTCTGCTTAGTTATGGACAAGAGAAGCTCGTCTTTCCTCGTCTGCCCAGTATTCAGTCTTGAAAGGGGCTAATATTTCCGTTTAGTTAAATTTAACATATTTATTGGGTTGATTCACATGAAATGCCGTTTTTTGAATAGTAACTTGCAGATGAAATAAAAGAATAGTGAATATTTACTAAAAATATCAACCATCTAAATCAGTAATCTTTAGCAGAAGATGCTCTAATGATAATAAGTCACAATTAGTCATAAATTAGCAAAAACACGAATAATGTCTTCCTCATTATAGAACTTTAATTGTGAATAGGAAGTTCAAAGTGCTTAAAAAGGTAATAATCAGTAGATAAAATGTCAGGTGAATTTGCATGCTGCTGCAGAACTTCGTGTCCTAATTCTCCAAGCTTAGATACAGCTAGCGGAGCGGTATATAGTGTGGTATTTTCATGAAGCAGTATTGGTCCATGTCTAGTAACAACAAAGGCATTTGGTTTGTTTTTTATTCTTGTCTAGCGATTAACCAAACTTCTTTCTGTTATCGTATTGATCCATTCTTCTTTCTTCTAGGGCCACAATTTTCTTAAAAAGTGAATAAACTTCAAGCCGTCGCAATTCCTGAGTTTTATTCAATTCATTTGGAATCCCCTTTTTCCTATTTTTGACCTTTCCCATTGCCCTGGGAGGACTTGATGTGGTGGCTGCTGAAATTCTAAAGTTTTTTTGTCAGTTACTGGCCACTCCAGCCGATTATAAATCTTCATTATTACGAAGAGGTTTGCCGGCTTCCCTCGAGGTTGAATATTGGTTCCTGACCAGTATTGAACCAACGCTAAGCAGTTTTCACTGTAGTATTGTCCATCCCGATTGTTTTGTCGATGTTATGAGCAGCTTAAACAGCAGCACTATGGCCCAATTGAATTTGTACTTGAAAATTACCCCAAATTTTTGGGTAGATGCCATTGCTGTTAAGGGGTTAAAGTGCTAAAAAAACATTAAATTGCACTTTACTTACATTGAATGTAAAAAAAAATGTAAAAACATTAGGAAATCATTAATATACTTCTTTTTCATAATTTAACTCCACCCTCACACAGACACACATTCCATATGAAACAAACTAATATATTTATATATTTGAGCGTTCCAAAACTTATATTAACAACAAGTTGTTAATAGATGCATCTTTTCGGTATCATTAAATCGTAATACATCATTAATTTTCATGTTTTATATAAAATGGACACAAGTGATTAATTAATGTTAAAATTACGTTAACATGACTACATTCTAAATATAGAGTGACATGATCTAGTGGACCTGCGGTGAAAATCAATCAGATTTGGACTCAGAAACCTCAATTACCCCTTGTGACATTGGTTTGACCTTTATATCTCTAAAAATGACCGATTTTGCACCTATAACCACTAGGTACTGCAACCTAGTGGTCAACTTATATCATATTTGAACTCAGGGACCTTAATTATCTTTGGTAGCGTTGGTTTTAGCTGGCTAATTTGAGCCAGCGATTTATTGCGGATAGAAAATGAAAACAACACGAGATTTGCTTCGCCGCAGTTAAATAGGCAAAAGATCAGCGTGAGATGACCATTCTAAGAGTGCATATGGCTGGCCTGGCCTTGAGCGGACTTTCGGGTATTTATGAACCTTCATCCTAATTATAATCATACCTCTGAATACTACTTTTTGTACAAACATTTTCCGGGAGGATCCATTTAGTTCCTTCCTGACCCAGCATCTAATGTTGATGATCAGTGTTACGACAACACCTTTTCATTCATTCTCTTTTTTATATTTTCTCATATTTCACTAATTACTAGTAAATAGGGTGTTAAGCTACTTACTACCAACGTAGGAAAAGTGTGATTATTTCCGAGCTATGCTAACTACACCACCCATTCGGCATACATTAGTGCCCTAGACTGAAATAAAAGATGAGGAAATAAGCGAATTTGGAGAGAGTGCTATTATAGCGCCGTTAGTCCGTCACCGATAGCGACTTTCCGAACCGAACGAGGTTGTTAATGTCTTAATAGGATCATTATAGGCACGGGTGCTTTCGCTTTAGAGGCATGAAGCCTTCCAGTCGAAATAGACCAAGTAAATGACTGATTTCCATGGATAAAAGTGCAAACTTTTGCTTACAAGGCAGAATCCAACTTGTCAGGAAGTAAGGAAAGAAAAAACCATTTCTAATAATAAGAAAATGGAAAAAAGGAAGAATATGTAAGAGATTTACTGGTCAGATATAGGAAATTTCGTCGAATTTATATGCTACGGCGAGAATATTTCAAAATCCAATTGCCAAAAAACGTGTACCGAAATCTTTTGATATCAGAAACCGTTGGTTTATTTTCCTTAGGGACTTAATAAACGCAGTTATGGGAGGAATTGGCACTCTATAGCTCTTTATAAACCCAATATACGTTCCGAGAAGGACCGTCAGTCTTGGTATATGTCAATTCGTCTAAGGCCCAGAGTTGTGAAATAACGAAGTACAATTACTTAAGTACTGTACTCAAGTAACTTTGATATACTTTTTACGTCCTTAAAAATACTCAATAATTTGAGTAGTTTTACTTCTACTTGCCTATTGTTTTCTTATCTTACTTTTACTTCATTTCATTTGAAAAACATAGAAGTATTCGTTAGTTCTCAGTTAATTTTGGCCAATCACAGACGTAGAAGCAAAGATCAGACAATGACCAATCACAAGCGTGTAATCTGGTTTGAACCAATCATAATTAGGAGGGATCAATAGAGGAATATTTACAGCTTGATTGTTAAGTCCAGTTTAACTTAATTCCAATATATAGTTTAAATTACAGAAAATTCGGTATCTATTCGAGGTGTGGGAACAATATGATTCAGTTGGTATCTTTCGGTGGTTGGGATCGTTGAACGGATTGTTCGTGAATAGTCTTTGTCATGTCTCATCTCATTGTCCACCATATTTTTTTGAGTTAGTGAAAGCACATATGATGGTTACACTACATAGTTTCCTTCTATGTCTGATAAAAAAACAAAAAACATAAGCGCGTCTCGCTGATGGTCAATGGTAAATTCATGGAGTCCTGGACATTCACACAATTTCCCTTCACGCTCGCAATTAACGCCCAAAGCACCTGCAAATACGCTCCAAACATTTACATTTAATTATTAAATATATACCCACATACAAGTAGATCACGGACAACAAGAGGACTGCAGTTTCCTTTCACACAAGTACCACACGCCCCAATTATACGCACATGCGCACCATTATTAAATGTGAACGATGCGAAAGCATGAAATCCTTTGTAGGGAAGAGGATGTGTACCATTTGGGTGAGGGTGTACAACCCTTCCAGCATGGAAGAACAGGGTGTTTTCCTGGGAGGAAAATTTTAAATAGGAATCCGGACAGGATTTTCGTCTTATTTGGTTTAAATTTTAGTATGAAAATGCGAAATGCGCTGCAGAATCTCCGTTAGGTATCAAAAGCGAAATTCACAAATGAAATGAGGAGGTTGGAGTAGGTGACAAAGTTTGTGGAAGGTAGCACGAGTGCACAAGAGTACTTTGAGATTGTCGATAATGAAAAGTCACGCAACTCTCCTACAATTGCTTGCATTCCGAATGAGGGTAGTCCCCTCGCAGGGCACTTCTCTCTCTCTCTCTCTCTCTCTCTCTCTCTCTCTCTCAAATATTCATGAGAGCACAGTAATGGATTCTTCTATCGCGGAGTGTAATCACGAATTAAGAAATCAAGTGAATAATCAGGAGCAGAAGAGGTGTTAAAAATGCTACTCGTCAAATATGTGCTAAATGTGATTGTCGTAGAATGGACTCTCGACGATATACCATATATAACTATTCGTTGAGGGAACTTATTTAATTATCTTTAGAGTGCGTGGATGTCTGGGTTGACCGATATTATGTATCTTTGATATGCTTGAGAAGTGAAACTGAGCTCAAGGATAATAATATTGCTATCATTAATAAAATAGAGTTTTATTAATAAAAACTATCAACAACACACAAAACAGAAAATATTGACATAAACAGAGAATGGAAAGGGTCGTGGGGAATCTAGCTAATCCGAGGATTTAGAGAGATTTAAAAAGGTAAAACAAATATAAAGTTAAAGGGATGGGATGGTTCGCTAAACCATTTAAAGCACAGGATAGGGTTGACAGAAGGGTTAAATACTCAAAGGTAACGTTCAGCTTACGTAAATACACTTGTTGTGCAGAGGAAGGCGACGTGAAGGAATTTTCGGTCCGCTGGCGAGTTCCAGCCGAAGGGGGGGGGGGGAATTAAATGATCCTGATGTGGCGTCTTGTGAATGAGAAGCGTTTCTTGACGAACGGGTTTGAAGAACAATAGCTGCTCTACGTTGTTCTCTTCTGAACAACAAGGGGGGTGAGAACCGTCTTTTGTCTACGGGCTTGAGAACAATGGTTGTTCTAATGTTGTTCTCTTCTGAACAACAAGGGGGAAGGGTGAGAACCTTTTCTTGGCGAACGGGCTGGAAAAACAATGGTTGTTCTACGTTGTTCTCTTCTGAACAACAGGTGGGGGGGTGAGAACCGTTTCTTGTCAACGGGCTCAAAAGAAAAATGGCTTTTCTAACGTTGTTCTCTTTCTGAACAACAGGGGAAGCCTAGTGGACTTGGCGTCGCGAAGGCTCGAACCTTGGCACTCAAGGGATATTGTCCTTCTCCTGGACAAGTGATGGTGGATCTCGAGGTCGAGGGCCCTTTGGTGCACAAGGTGAGACTGGACCGTAGTGATGTCTCGCGAAGAAAATCTGGATCTCTAATCTGATCTTAGTGGTAAAGTTTCCAAATAAATAGTCAGGACATCCCCTTGGCGTGGGGGAAAATGGAGTGGGGGCTTCGAGGAAATGCACAGCCGAGCCTGAGAACAATACCTTATCTGCCCATAAGCCTAACTCAATCTGGCGAGGCCGCCGCATCGGGCGAACGGGGGAAGATAAACCTCCTTGTTTAAACATTAACTCAGGTGGCTACGATAAGGCGCCCGGCTTCAAAGCGAAGATGCACGTGGGTAGCATCGTGGTTTTAAATAACATGTGATAGTGGTTGAAATCAAGCGGCCTCAACCTGTTCTATCACAGTGATAATGGAAATGTTTACAAGATGAATTTCACCACTGATTCCAGTTTTGTGTGGAAATGAAACAAGTTCTGAAAGATTCAAAACATATCCTGAAGAGGAGAACGGAGCAAGAACACCACCTCTCTTTTAAACAATGCCATGTTTTAATTATTAGCTGAAATTCCCTCGTTAGTTTTAGCTACTTAGCTTCTAATAATAATAATAATTATAAATTATTTTCGCTTAATAATTAATTAATTAATTAATTAATTGGGCCACCTGTCCCTTTACATTGTGGACAAAGTTCCTCCGACCGGAGAAAGAAAGTCACCCAAAGATCAGAGAGACAATCTCCGGCAAGACCCGGGGCACCAAAGACTAGTCTTCCTTGGTGACGAAGATGTAGAGGAAATGGTAGTGCTGTGTTTTGTGACCCACCAGCGAGTAGAGAACCCTTCATGGTCCAAGGGAGGACTAACAGTTGCGCGTCCGGAGAGGGTGGATTTTGAAACCCTTTTGAAAGGATCCAAAAGGGAAGATTGATATGTGAAAAGAGTGAAAGAGGCCGTGGTTTGTGATTGTCTGTGAAGATGCATGTGGATAAAACTGCTTGCGCCCATGCATCAGATTCTGCGCATCGTCAATTAGCGACTAGCTCCCTACGAACATTGATTTATTTTGGGGAGAGAGGGGGATCGAACCTTTTACTTTGGCGTGATAATTCCGCGACTTATCCACAAGGTTAGGGAGAGTTCCGCCTCGATATATTGTGTCTTCCACTTAGGAGCTCGAACTTGAGCCTCGTCACACATTATCAAAAACTCCACTTCTCTTACACAAAAGCAATACCAAGAGAGAAGAATTTGTCACTCACGCCTACAACGAAACCCAATGAGGGCAGGTTCGCGTAGGAAGTGATACTTTAAGGGGAGTGTAAATAAGTTCTCATGTGCATTGCCCGAACAGCAGAAGAAGGAAACTACTGAGAGCGCTAGGATCCAAGAGGGAGCGCACTTTTCAACCTACTTCCCTATCTCAACGAAGGCAGGTGATGGGTTTTGTTACAGTAGCTCTCTTTATCTCCATCTTTTATCTTTTTCATTCTCTTCTATCTCTTTTTAGTAATTTTTTCGCGTAGGCATAGACCGACTTATAGTGAAAGATGGTGTTAAGCCTCTCCTAAATACAGTTTTTTTTATATCAAATCGCGTTATGTTATCCAATGCAAGAAGAATTTTTGTTTAATTACAGATTCACTCAATTTATTTTTTCTATTGCTGTAAACCTTTTCTTGAAGTAAATTCCATATGGAATAGTCCATTTTGGTTACTGTCAGGCAATTGAGGACGCAATTCATTCTTTTTGATAAAATGAGGACAATTTTCTTCTCAAAGATTCGGTGTTTTTTTGCTAGTATGAGAGGATGCACCATATTGGTCGAAATGAAATCTCCTTTAAGATAGAGCTGATGGCAAGTAGGAAGCAGCCCGATAGATAGTAGATCGAATGTAGCTTTCTGATTTAACTTTGGATTCTTGTGTATCGATAAAATGGATCCTCGTTTTACCATTCCATGACACTCCCGCTGAAACCATTGTGTTTTTGCTAAATCTTGAAGATTCATGATAAAGGCGGGATGGATCGATGTTCTATTTCTTTGAGCCATAAAATATGTTATTTTGATTACTTGTTGATACTTCCAAAGTGAAATCTTTTTCGTCGTTAAACTCCAATTTTTTTGTATCTTGAGATGAATAGCGATGGTAGGGCAATTTACAACATGTCTTTCTAAATGGTCTTATATTAATATCATGACGAGTAATGCGCATTCTTTTATAAGCTTTTAATTTTTGTCAGTTTAAACCCGTTGCACAGAAGAACGGGAAAGTATCTAATTGAGTGAAGATCTTCATTTGGGATAGATTAGTTCCAGGTTTTTCCTCCTGAGATAAAACAAGTTCTACTTCAATCATTTCATTCTGTGTCGTAGCAGTTTTATTATGGCCGCTACTATCTTTCTTTAGAGCTATCGAAACAGTAGTTTTTATCTTTTTAATTAGGTTATAAAGACCATTAGGTTCTTTTGCAGCCAGCGTTCGACTCTTGTAATGTATGGAGAGTTGAGTTGGTCTTGACTCTCCGGTGAGAAAAATGATGATGTCATCCATATATCTCTAAGCTGTCATGGGATTCCGGGGAAAGATGTCATGGGTTTCTTCATGACTTCCTTCCCAGGAATCTGATCACGTGGTGAGATGGTTGAAGCCTTCTTGTATGATGTGAGCAATGTTGGTGAGTATAGTGTTTGTTGAGTGCAATGTGTGGAATCTGTTTTAGTAGGAATGTGTTGGGATATGTGGGTTTATTTTGTTTAGTACTTTTGGAGTGGGTACTTAGTAGGGAGTTAGGGCCAGTTTATGTGGGGGCAGTAGTTGGTTTATTTGGCTTGAAGAAGAATGTTATGTGGGCAGAATTCTAGATTTGTGTGATAGAGTTATGAAAGGTAAAGTGGGTGAAGACTAGTGTCAGCGAGTTGATGACCTTTGGACTTAGGTGTTTTAGGTGAATATTTGATAATGTCAGAGCCAAAGGCTAGGGAAGATTTTACTTACTATATACCCTGGGGTATCTTTTATGTAGTGAATTGTGCGGGCATGTCCTGGTCAATTATAAGGGAGTATAGGTGTTTGTTTGTGGTCCTGTGTAAGATGTCAGGTGTTCTGCTGCTAATTTTTGTGTAGTTTTGTATGAAGTTATTTGGTTGTTTGGTGAAATTGACCCTATTTGTGTTTGAATATATTGCTTCCTTCGTTTCTCGTTATTTGAGGGTAACGAGTCTTGTGAAAGTGTAGTTTGTTCTGTTTATATGTGATCGGAGTGTTTGGATTTCCTTTTTTTCGTGTATGTGGAATGAAGGATGAGGTGGCTCTGGAAGTATTGGTGAAGAGGATGTAACCTCTGATGTATGTGATTTGGCTTACACCTCCGTGGTTTTTGTCTTAGTCTTGCCAATGAGTGTGTGGTGTGTTACTTTTGTGATGCGAGTGTAGGCTCTGAGTTTTGTTTATGGGTGAAGGCCAGATGTATGTTATGGTTGATGAGGAATTCCTCGCCCTATATTTGTTTGGTGCATATAACGTTTATGTTCAGTGGCAAACTGTTTAGTGTGTGTCTCGTTGGAGTGCTTTTGGGCTGGTAGGATCTTAATAAAGTAGGTGAAGGGTGTGTTTGTGTGTGGGGAAATAAAGGCTTTGGAGTAGAATGGGCGATGGAGGGAGATAATTGTGCATTGATTGATTGTGGGATGTTTTGGTTTATGGAGGAGAAGAGCTAGATGGAGGGTTGATGGTGTTAATGTGCAAGGCGGTGTCGCTGGTACATGTTGTGCAGATGAGTGGGGGATACTCGTACCGAAAATAAATACATCGCATGGTATAATGGAACCAACTTCCACAACTTGCACCCTGGATTGCGACTTGGTCTCGTTTACATGAAGTCTACGGAAAGGGAAGGTATGACGTGGGCCTGGACATTGTTCACTGTCCATCAGATAAAAGTGTGCATTGGAGGGTCATGCGCTTGTTTTGAAAGGTGTAGGGTCGGGGCGTGTTGGAGTGATTTATTCTGATAAACCCCTCCTTGCCGGAAGGTCTCGGACTGCGCCTCTGAGGCACTCCTCTAGGGTGGAGTGGCTTGGAGCTGTTTCGCTAGGGGCAACTGTTGAGTGTGTTTGAGTTTTCACTTCTTGGAGTTTCTCCTGAAGTGAAGGTGTCTCGTCTTCTCACTGCTGCCTCTTACTTACCGACCCGTCTATGAGAGGCGTCGTCCTCGTCTACTTTCAATTATCTTTCTATTGTCTCAATAAGTCAAATACTTTGATTGTTTCCTTTCACTGTCTCAATGAACTCAATACTTGGATTTCTCCCTTCTATTGTCTCATTAATCTCCATATTTCTATTGCCTTTTATATTGTCTCAATACGCTCAATAGTTCGATTTCTTCCCTACATTGTCTCATTAAACTCAATAAAATTGTATTGCTTCCTTCATTGGATTGCTTCCTTACATTGTCCCATCAAGCTTCATATTTCGATTGCCTTTTCCGTTGTCTCAATAAGTTCAATACTTAAATTGCTTCCTTACATTGTCTCATTAAACTCAGGAATTGGATTGGTTCCTTCCATTGTCTCATTAAACTATATAAGCGGATTACTTCCTTCCTTGTCTCATTAAGCTCAAAATTTCGATTTCGTTTTCCATTTTTTCCATTATACTCGACTTTTTATTGTTTCTAAATTACTGTGGTTTTGCGATTTTGGTGAATGCTCGCCTTTTGTTTTTATGAAACATTATCAGTTGAAATATTAGGATAGGAAATAGGTTTTTTTTAGAAATTACAAATTTGAAGTTTTGTTTAAGAACCAGTTTTACTGGTGGCAATGGTTCTTTAGTGGAGATCAAATATGCAAGGCGTTGGGTGTCTAGTGTGGGATATAATGCTAGGATTCAAATTATTCTTCACTAGAAATATTAGGCGCTACTTAAAACTAAGTAGATGAGCGATTTGCTAGTGTTCCTTGAGCAGTGTTGTTTGCTCATTTTGTATTTTATACACAGATAAATGCTTATTTTTAACTTCATAAAAGAAGATTGAAAACCATTGAGTAAGCGACCTTAATTTTTCACTCCTGAATAAAAGCGACCCCAATGTTTTTCATTGAAGATAAGCAGAAGAGGGATACCATATCTTCAAGTACAAAACAAGCCAAGTGGCTTTGTAAATTGCCACATACATTTGCATTCTACCTGGCTAAATGGATTAATCAATATACGCAAGCTTCATGAATATATAAAAGATCAGCATCTTATAGAATGTCTTCTCCCTTTTCCAAATTCCCAATTTCTCCTTGACATTTACTCACAAAGGAATATGTGCAAAAAAGTCTTGTACCATTAAATGCGAACGTCGCCCTTAATATACTAGAATTTAAGGGTGAAATCTAAAAACCGACACTTTCTTAGTCCACGAGCTAAACGGGGTCAGCTTCGTGGTACACTCCTCCAGAGTTGCAAATGTCTACTTATACAAAAAAAAAGAAGAATCGTTTAAGTCAGAAAATTCTTCTTGGTTCTACCACACATTTTAAGAACTGAAATAAACAAATAAATCTAAAAATCGTCCATAGTTGTTAACTTCGATCAGGTAAAGCTAAGCCATATTTCTGATGACGTAAATATAAGCCATCTTAGTGACGACTATTAAAGATAATCCTGTCACATGATGACTAGTAAAGATGAGTCCTCTCTAAATTGAGCTAGTAAAGCTAAGCTATATCCAAGATGACCCATCAAAGGTAATCGATTTATAAACTGACCTAGTAAAGATCCGTGGATAAGAAAAAAAGAAAACAAATTATCCACGAAAGGGGCTTAGGTTTTCCTTTTCCTAATAAAAAAGTAAATCTTTACTCGGTCCGTTTAAAGATGACATACTTTCTGGGTCATCTTAAAGATGGCTTACCTTCACTAACCTAACCTAATTTGTGAAAGTCCAAGTATAAGATGTAAGGTCACTGAACCACAAGAGTCCCGAAACATAAACAACCTAGCCCAATAAACCACTAGTAAAGATACGCCATCTTTGAGTTGACCAAGTAAAGAAGAGCTATCCTTTTCTTTTTAAGATGATTTATCTTTACTTGACCACACTTATCCGTTGGAAAACTAATAATTCCAAGACCCCGTTAGGGGCAATTTTGGTACTCGGATTTACTTTCTCTCTCCTCGGAAATCACAAGTGCTGAAATGACTTAGGTCCAATTGATGTATCCTCTTTGATTAACTCCTTATAAACGTTGCCTGATCGATTCCCAGCCTTTTCTTTGAAATAAGTATTACACAAATATTGTAGTTTTGAAACTACTTTTAATCCTTGGAGGGAAACAAGCAAAGCCCTTTTGTTAACTCAATTTATTTTCCACATCTTTAACGGAAAACTAATTAGTGTTTCCAAGACTTTATTTACTTTCTGGCGGAAGCTGAGAATTTCCTCTTTATCTTTGTTTCTTAGTTTTTTCAACACAGGAAATAGGAATTAGGGGGGCGTGCTAGAAATTATTTTATCTTTTATTCTGCTCTTTCCTAGAATGAAATTAGCAGTAATCTTTTAAATTAGATAAATCTAAGCGTACGAAGTTATTTAACGAGTATTGATGAAGCAATGTTGTTATTCATTTATGAATGCCACATAACTCTTTCTTTTTGCGTAGGCTCCCCGACAGGATAATAAAACCAACATAAAAATCCGAAGGACAATCAGTGAAAAACCCTAGTGCACCAGGGGGACAATCATAGTTTGCCACTCCTCAACGAGCGTTTGAAACCCCTACGGCTGATTCAGTAAGCGGAAGAGTGATGTCCTGAGTGTGTGAGTGTGCAAACTGAATCTGCTTACGCGCACATGCGCGAGACTGCATCCCGACGTGATTCGGCGGTAGTTTCCTACATGCCCTGATCTTCTTTGTGTGTGTTCCCTCTCGATGCGAATTGAACCCGAGTACTACGCACAGAAAACGAGCGCCTTCTTCACTAGGCCACCACACGTCGATGGATCGCTTCTAAAAGAATAATTTCGCATCTATAAGAACAATGGCTAAAGAGATAGGGTCGAATTTGGAAGCAAAACCCTCAGCCCATCGGTAGACCCAGTGGGGGGGGGGGGAGGAGGGGCGTGACATATGATGATGATGCCTATCGAAACAATATATTGGCGTTGATCATATTAACGCAATCTGGGTCATGCGGTGAATTAATACACACACACACACACACTCACACACACACACATATATATATATATATATATATATATATATATATATATATATATATATATATATATATATATATATATATATGTGTGTAATTATGGGGGAATTCTGTTGATTTATTTAGATAAATTCCGGGCGATGTATCCTATCATTCGATTCGCTTTTTAGTGACTTGCAAACATTTCTTGGACACTTTGAAGTCCGCTCAAATGACCCCAAGATCCTTTTCCACTCATATGATAAGTTGATTTCAGATATATGAATCCTACGTTCATGACTTTGCATTTACGTTTGTTAAACTTTATTTACCATTAATCTCCAACTCGACAATTTTGTTTGCCTCGCTGCAGTCCCACGACATCGCATCTAGCTGTAGCACTATTTCCCATCTTGGTGTCGTCCGCAAATTTATAAATTTTACTAACTAACCCATTAGCGAGGTCGTATATATATATTATGAACCATAATGGCCCAATAATGTATCTTATATGATACATGTATAACATACAAGTAAATCTCAAAAATAATTATTAAATTCAGTATTATACCTTAGCTCACGTTCAAAAACTACAATAAACCACAATTTATAATTTTCTGTTGTGGGGAAAAAAATAGGATTTTAGAGAGTGTGGTCACGCCTGTGTGAGATACTGTTATTTATTATCAATGCTGTGTAAGATAATTATTATTAATGATCAATGCTCTTTTCTAAGGCTAATCGAGGGAGGAATTCAGTTTAGTCCCGACCCCGCAAATATTTATCCTGGATCAGCTACTGGGCTCACAGTTCATGTGATAGAAGCGTCCTCCCTGCGGATATTTAAGAAGAAATTGAATAGATTTATGGATGAGGATTCTAGGTAGGACTCAACTGGAGAGGGGAACAGGAGCTGCCTCGTATAAGCTATTGATTAACTTTTTGCAAACTCCTTATTTTCTTATGTTCTTATTCAGGGCCTGTTCACTCTTTAAAAATACTCTCACCTGACGGTTTAGTGAATGGTTGTATTTCAAAATCACTCTGCGAAGGTATTTTACATTGTTCTGAGTATCTAGTAGAGAAAATATATTTATGTAAAAGAGTTTTGATTCCGTTAAGTGTATGTTTATTGTGACGTTTATTCATAATTCTCGTTTCATTTATTCAACAGTTTGTAATTGTTAAAGTGATTTCTTGAGTGAACAAATTTTGTTTCATTTTTTCAATTGGGTTGATCGACTCTTGCTTTTCTCCGTCATATTTGGAACTGGGGTAAGTTATTTTTACAAATGTGGTGTTATTTAATTTTCTGCTTTTTATCTTTTCATGTTCTTTATATATTATATTAATTACTTATCTATTTATTTTTCTTCCTACTGCTTTGCAAGCAGTAGGAAGAAAAAACCATCGCATTATTTCAATTTGGCGATAATCTGTCTAACTTTGAGCGATTCTCAAAGGAAAGTGATTCTTTTCTGCCTGGTGCCATAATCTGTAAAGGGATCCTAAAAGTCAATTTCGCATGAAAAATAACAAAATCTAACCATTTCTATTATCCCTTAATACAGGTAATTTTATTACAGATAATTTTCTTAGTGACTAGAAATCTGTATAACTTTCAGGTCACTTATAAAACCTTTGTGTGCGTATGTTTTTTTTTTAATCAATCTCATCTATTTTGTTCTAGGCGACAGAAGGGAAATATTTGCTTATTTACAGCTTAGTAAGTCACAAGACCTTTCTTTTTAACTCTATCAGATAGAGAACTTAGTTTCTTCTACTTTTAGTAATTCATCTTTACTCATAGCATCCACTACTCAGTTCAGAATCAACCATCTTTCCAAGGATCTACTAAAATACCCCCATCCCCCAGAAGAAAGTCTGCGACACTTGCTCAGGAAAATTTCTTATAGTTCACTTTCAGGGGGCGGCCAGACAAGTTGTTGCTGTGAAGTTCGGTATCTTAGGCTAAAGCAGGAATCGCGCATCTTTCGGCTAAGATGGATGCCGTGACTCGAAGGCTTCATCACTGCGATTCCTCTACTGCAACGAAGCACAATATGTAAAGATGTTCCAGGACCTTTGCCTACTAATTCTGACGTTTCTTTCTAGCCGATGCGGCGAGATGCCCTTCACATACACACTAAGGAGGGATTACCAATAATCACAACTAATTATGGTTACTCAGTTTTAGCTTACGAGCAAATGAAGACACGAAGATGAGAAAGAAGTTTGTCTAGTCGATGTTTCGAGGTGTGGAACCATTTTGATGGGTTTTGTTGCCCTTATCTGGCTAAGAAAAGGGGTTACTGCTATCCGAGTTGTAAAGTCGAAGACAACTAAGTCCACTTCTGATTTTGCAGACGAAACTAAAGAAAATACTACTTTTTCGTCTCTGCTTAATACTTTTAAATTGGGCTGAAATTTAAAAAAAATTCCAGCAAATGAATATTAAATTTCAGCGTTAATATTTTTCTTATAAATAATGAAATAGTTCACTATATACGTACGTAGTCTATTAGAAGATTAATTCGAATGACGTGGATAAATAGTGAGAGCATTTTGAAAATTAGCAATACTGTTGAGAATCAAAACCGATTACCTTTATTATCGTTGCTTTGTCAAGCGCAAAATGAGAACATTCATATGGAACTATGAAAAAGAGCTAGCGTCGATGTCAAAACATGAGCCTAAGCGATTTTATAAGTAAATAATCTTTAACCATTTAGGGAGCATGACGGGTCCCTCCAAGGTGACGAGGGAGACATTAAATAAAAATTTTGAAAATGTTTTTACTTTAGAAGACGTAATAAATTTTAACGAAGAATCTATATTTACATATTTCGACTTAACTAAAATGGAAATTAGTATTCAAATTAAGTTAATGAAATTTTCCAAATTACTGGGCCCCAATAAAATACATATCTAATTGACCTGAAAACACCAGAAAAGGAACTATTTAAACCTAATTGTATAATTCCCCCCCCCCCCAATTTTTTTTTCAGGGAATAGTGTCTAAAGATTTCCAAGAAGCATATATAAGACCAATTAAAAAAAAGTAATAAAGATTGATCCTGGAATCTTTCTGTCCTTTTTTTTACTTGTGCCGTGGGTAAACTCCTGGAGTCTATTGTTAGTTATATTGTGGAGCATCTAGAGGCCAATATATTAATAAATAACTCGCAGCGCAGCTTTTGACGGAGACAGTGATGCTTAGGTAATTAGTTGATTTCTTTCATGAAATAATAATAAAGTTTAACCAGGATAAAGTTGTAGATGTAGTTTATCTCCCACTTGAAAATGACTCTTGATACTGTTCCACATAAAGGACATTTGATTTCAGATAAAATCGCACGTAATAGGAGGCAACGTTTTAAAATGGATTGAAGACCTTGGAAAATCTTAGGTAGATAGTTGTGGGCTTCGAGCGTGGCGTTCTATATATATATATATATATATATATATATATATATATATATATATATATATATATATATATATATATATATATATATAGAAGAAGGAGCAAATGCAAGTTCTGCGGGTGATAACAACCACCACAGGGCTTTCGCCATATTTATTTTCTGCCTTTCAAAACAATTTTGAAGACAGAAATAAAGGTGCAGACTATATAACAATATAGTACAAGAAAGAGAAATTGGACGCGAATGAGCGTTATCTCTGTCTTCTCGGTAAAGGATTTTCTTCATTGTGCCGCCCTCTGATCTCTTTGATTCTAGTCTTCTTCTAATATCCCTTTCTCTTACCTCTAAAAAAATACTGTTTCTTGTCTCATTGCTCATTCGCGTCCAATTTCTCTTTCTTGTACTATAAATATATATATATATATATATATATATATATATATATATATATATATATATATATATATATATATATATATATATATATATATAAACGACTTAAAATGAACTTATGTAAAATTTCAAAATTTGCTGAAGACACGAAACTCGGGACTAGGGAAAAATACGATTGGCTACGAAGCATTGGAAATAAGAACAGAGGAATTTTGAAGATTTTAGTAAATTATATAAATTCAGGTTAGTAAAGTTTTTATTTTCATATTCATATGAATATAAAAGTCAAATGAAGAATAAATCGCAATGTTATACATATATACCTTGTCGAAGAATGTTATTTTGTTGTTTTAAGGAAGAGCCGTTTCAAACACGTAAGGATTTAGTGAAACGCCCAGGAATTATCCCAAAATAAACATATATTTTAAATTTGACAATTAACTACAAAAAAACCAGTAAAAATATTTATATTCACCTCATAAGTTAACCGAGGCTAAACAAGTTTGCAACTGGGCCTATTACAACATTTATTCATGACAAAAAAAATAGGCGGCACGTAAACAAACCAAATGCCGATTAGTTATTTTATCGTGACCCTTTTAGATTAGCGTTAAACATCAAATTAAATTACACTTTTCTACTAGTAAATATGACGGGGTTCACACACAATTGTTTCTACTTCATTTAAATCGAGTACCGTAATAAACTCATACTAACGCAATACGAATATAAATGGTCATTCTAACTTACATAACAGATAGGATCAGGGGTTGCCGGATGTCACTGGGGGGCTTTTCTCGCGCTTCGGAGAGTTGGAGTGTCCGATGGTAGATTTTCTTCGAGATGCAATGGAGGTAAGGGAATCTGATTTCCAATTCTTCGGTCTTAAGGTCGTAATCTGAGAGTCACTCGAGGGTGACTGGTTCTTTTATTATCTTACTTGCGAAATTCCTGTTTAGCACTAGGAATATTGGTCCTGCTAAGCTTCTAACTAAACCTGTGCAGGATGCTTCTGCTGGCACCGAAATAATCCTTCTTCTCTTGCTGCCAAAATTCCTGGTTTCGCACTAGGAATGGTAATCCAGTCAGACTCCTTCTAAGTCTGTACCGGATGGTTCGGTCTGGTACCAATACCAAAACGTGACGTTTTAAGTTAATTCGACGCTGAGTGAAGGATCGATCTTGTCGAACTGATCCTTTATCGTCTCTCCTCAAATAATCTTCTAGTTATATCGAAAGTGGGCAAAGGACCGATCTTCTCGAAATGGTCCTCTATCGTCTCTCACCGAATAATCTTTGTTACATCGAAATGTGCGAAAGACCGATCTTCTCGAACTGGTCCTTTATCGTTCTCACCGAATAATCTTTACTGGGTGAAGGATCGATCTTCTCGAACTGATCCTTTATCGTCTCTCCTCGAATAATCTTTACTGGCTGAAGGATGGATCTTCTCGAACTGATCCTCTATCATCTCTCACCGAATAATAATCATCTTTACTGGGTGAAGGGTCGATCTTCTTGAACTGATCCTTTATCGTCTCTCTTTCTATAATCATCTTCTCTTTCCTTCAGGGGCTTATTTATAGCCTGGTGACCACCCCATCTAAGGGGGAATGGGCCGCAGAGGGGAGAACGAGGGGTGAGGCCGCATCGGGGAGAGCGAGGGGTGAGGAGGTTGCCACCGCGGGGCCGAAGTCGGCTTGTTAATTAGAGACACCACCAACCGTCACCATCCTTGGAGTGCCTTTTGACTGGCACGCTTTTTTGCGATTTAACCACGGGCCTACGGATCACTTAGGTAATTAGATCTTTTGAACACTGTTTAAGGGCCTTTGGTGGTTACCTTAACACAGATGGTCGCTCCAACTACCTATGCGGTCGGGAGATCAAACAGGGTAGGCAGTTAGATGGTTATTCGCCGGCTACCGTTCCCACGAGTCTCCTTATGTGGCTCGATTCTCGTGCTTTCTTCGCAAGGGGTAGGAGGGACTTTAATGTATACGTCCGCCTGGCCCTCTGGGGGGCTTTATGTTGTCATTCCTCTACATGCCTCAAACAATCAATAAGAGCAAACACAATGAAAAATTTGCCAAAACTTGTAACATCAGTAACATATAACAGATAAGAGGATAAAACTTGTGAAGATTACATAAACACCGAACAGATACAGGAAGCTCAGTAGCGTGTCAAGAGTCCCTTGTCCAAGATGAGGTCGTTTATTCTTCTAGGCATTCTCTCCACAAGTGTGCCACGGATGAAGGGAGCGATGATGGCCCACTCCTCGGTATTGACCGCCTTCAGTTTCTAATCGAAGGCTGGCTGATGCCATCTTCCGGCCTCTTTCAGGTCCCCCTCGTGGAGAGTGCGTCTCAGACTTCTTTCTGATAGCAGGATTTCAATAGCATCGCCATTTTGAGATATTTCAAAAAAGCTTGTACATTTACTTTGCTTTCCACATGTAGTGTACACATGCATACATACCTAAACCAACATATTCCTAGGAATAAGAAAAAATTACATGTGTCCGGAAACTCTTGGCTGTGTTGTATGTATATATATATATATATATATATATATATATATTGTTCTTCCCGTACCTGCTACTATTTTTATGAAACTCATTTCACTTTGTACCCCAAATTTTAAGTTTTCGTTCGATGGCAAATATTTTCTTTAAATTTGGATTAGCCATGCCTTTCACCCGTTCTCTCTAACGTATATATGGAGTTCTTTGAAATACGACTCCTCCCTACTATCCTTGACTTCCCTATTGTATGGTACAGGTATATTGATGATGTCATTTGCCTGTGACCTAATTCTAAAGATGTTAATAGCTCTCTTACCAAGCTTAATTCACTCGTCCCTTCTATTAAATTTACCCATGAGGTTGAAAATAATCGAAGCTTCCTTTTCTCGATCTTTTTATTCATAGAACACCGACTGGTTTTAAATACTCCATCTATCGCAAACCTACTAATTCAAACTCTTATATTCATTTTTACTCTTCGCATAATCCCAAAGTCAAACGATCCGTTTTTCCTCTATGTTTTTACGGGCTTTCCGAGTTGTTAGTCCTGAATATATGGATTCTGAATTTTCCAATATTTTTGCAATTAGCCATAAACTATGTTACCCTTATTTCTTTCTTCTAAACTGTCTTTCCTCTGAAAAAAAGACGTTCTATAATACAGCTCCTGCTATCACTTTTAATGTTGAAAAGATTTTGTTTTTACCCTTCTCTGTTTGTTTTATTAACCTTCCCCGTCTTTTAGGATAGCAGACCCGGCAATCAGCAGACCCGGGTTCGAGTCCAGGCCAGGAATTTCAAACTTTTTTCCCCTGGCGTTATCTCTGTCTTTTCGGTAAAGGATTGCCTTCATTGTACCGCCCTCTGCTCTCTATGATTCTAGTCTTCTTCTAATGTCCCTTTCTCTTACCTCTAAAAAACTCCTGTTTCTTGTCTCATTGCTCATTCGCGTCAAATTTCTCTGTCCTTTACTATATTGTAATATAGTCTGCAATGCAAGTTTTCTGCACCTTTATTTCTGTCTTCAAAATTGTATTGAAAGGCAGAAAATAGATATGGCGAAAGCCCTGTGGTGGTTGTTATCACCCGCAGAACTTGCATTTGCTCCTTCTTCTATATATATATATATATATATATATATATATATATATATATATATATATATATATATATATATATATATATATATATGAAATCTGTCTGTTTGTGTGCGTGTGTCTGTCTGTCCATTTATATGAATAAAAATATCCCATTCTAACTCTTCCCCTACTCCGCCTCCACTCTCTCTCCTCTCTCTTTCCATCTATCTCCTTCCCCCTCTCCCGCTCCCCTCTTATCTTTCCCCCTCTCCCCTTCTACAAAAGTACATCCCAACCAAGGAAAAAAATTCTCTCCCTCTCTCTCCTTACCTCTCTGTTCCCCCCTCTCCCCCTCTCTCATCCCTTACTCTCCATCTCTCTTTCCCCCCTACAAAAAGTCATCCCAAATAAGAGATTTTTTTTTTAAATCCCGTTCTTAAAATATAGTTATATGTATATAAGAGGCTCGATTTGTTCCGGTGGGCACAACGTTGTTCGCTCATAAGGGTTGCTGCTGTCCATTCCATCTTCAACATTAGACCGAAAGTAAGGACACAGTGGACGCTCACGTACATTTGCGGTTTATTTGGGCAGGAAACAACTCTTTTGGGGGCGTAGTGCCCATTTTAAGGTTCTAAAATCCTAAAACAATTGAAAAAATATGATAAGATAATATTAAGTTGATATGGACATTAAACTTATTCAAAAATCTTTGAGAATATTTGAAAACAAAGTAATATTAAATAATTTTTACAGTGGAACGAGCGCATAAAGAATAATCTAAGGCTAAATTAATGCAATCTAAAATAAAACTTAATAAATCGAGGAAGATTAAAATCGTATTAAAAACTAAAATTATGAACAAACATTATTAAAATGAGCGATTTTAGGATAGAATTCAAGTAAAATAGCCCCGCCCCCCCCAACAAGCATGTGAAAATTATTTAAAGGTAAAAATGACAAGATGTATTACACATAAGTTAAATAAATAACAAGAAATGAAATGATCAATATTAAAAAAGGTCAAGTTAAAGAAATAACAAGAAATTAAATGAAAAATATTAAAATTTGATCGAGTTCAAAGAGAATGCAGAAGAATGAAATAATTAGAAGCAAAAATCGGCGATTTAAATGCCAAAAGAGTACTAAACGGAGGAAATATTAAAAGTATTTTCCATGTTGAAAACACTAATGTAGCACCTCCCCCACGCACACACATAAACATCCTAAATTATTAAAATATCATGCACTTTACCGCTGAAGTTCAGGTAGAATCAGGAAGAGAAGAAATTACAACGGGATAGCCTTGAAGAGAGATAAAGCTTTTGGTAGATTGTTTAATAAGATCATGTTTGTTGGTTGTTGGCAGAGGTAGTTATAATTAGTAAATGAGAAGGGAAACAGCCCTATTATCAAGGTTAAGTGTAGAAGATTTGATCATTGTGAATTGGGATTCGAAAATTCTTTGACTATATTCATCATTATTGCGGCCAATTACTTGTCAATAGCGTTTCTCTTCTTACTTTGTATTGCATGATTTCTAATATCAGAAGGCTTCTTCCGAGAGAGAGTTCTTCCTGCGCGGTGGCTGATTCCCATATGAGAACAAAATCTCTCTTTCAATGGAAAAACCATACTACCAATATAGGTTCTAATTATAACTATGTACAAAAACTGGACTCTATACTCACATAAACTGAAATATTTTAATTGTTCCATGAAATATCTAAAAAAATAGCGCTAAAACTAGAAGACAAAGTAAACAAGGTCTTGCTTAATTAAAAATCCTCTAAAGTTACAGACTATCAAACTTATGATTCCCTCTATACTAATGGTTCTGGCCTATGTGTGCAATACGGTTTACCAAGGTTAAATAAAGCTAATGTTCTTCTCGAACTATGTTTAGCTTCTTCTTCCCTACTTAATTTCAAACCTTCCAAATATGTTGCTAATTTACTCTTATGGTTTTCCTTGGGCTAATACACCACAAAACTGTCATTTCTCTGTTAATGAATTAATGTTACACAACTTTGCTCCCTCAGCTGTGATAAACATAACATAACATAAAATAACATAACATAACATAACATAACATAGCCTAACATAATTTCACGGATGACAAAAGCCACAAGGGCCTATCAAAGGTCATCCGCATCCATCAAAACCCACCCACATAGGAGTATATCAGATCATTCAACTACTTTATAAACAATCCATAGGATTGTGTCAGATCATGCATCCACAATATACAATTTAAACAATCCATAGGATTGTGTCAGATCACGCGCCCACAATATACAATTTAAACCAACCACACGAGCGGATCAAAAACAAAAAGCACCGTCGCCAGGGAAAGACAAAAACAAAGTCCCCCACAATATAATATAACAGATGACAAAAGCCACAAGGGCCCATCATAGGTGCCTTAAAGGCACCCAAACTCCCAAGAAAACTACATTCAGAGGATTGCGTCCAGAAACAAGGGTATTACCAATCAAGGCTTGTCAATAACTAAATCATGCAGCTATAGATATATACAAACAATATTAATATATACAAAACTTAGGAACCATCACAACCTCCCCTCCCCATAAACTCATCCAACCTACTCTTAAATACATTTAAATTTGGACTACCTACTACCCTCCGCGGCAATTTGTTCCAGAAGTCCACCACTCTATTGGTGAAAAAATATTCTCTTAAATCCAACCGACACCCTTGCTTTTTATTTTCAAGTGGTGACCTCTAGTCCGATTTCCATCACCTAACTCAAAGAACTTGCTAACATCCAATTTATCTATCCCAGAAAAAAATTTAAATAGCTCAATCATATCCCCTCTCACACACCTCCTTTCAAACGAGAACATATTTAATACCCTCAGTCTATCTATATATTCAAGGTGCCTCAGGGAAGGAATAATATTTGTTGCCCTTCGTTGCACTGACTCGAGAAGGTTAATATCGTGTCTAAAATGTGGGGACCATGCCTGTATACAGCACTCTAGATGTGGCCTAACATAAGAGTTATAGAGTTTAAGAATAACCTCCTTACTTTTGTAACTGACATTTCTCTTAATGAAACCAAGCACTCTATTTGCCCTATTTCTTGCTTCAATACACTGCTTAGAAAACCTTAATGACTTATCTATTACTACTCCTAGATCCTTCTCATCCTCTATGGAGCTCAGCCAATGCCCATCCATTTTATAGTTAAATTCTTTATTATCTTTTCCCATGTTAATAACTTTGCACTTATCAAGGTTGAAAGACATTTGCCACTTATGTGCCCAGGATAACAATTTATTTAAATTCCCCTGCACTTTAAAATTATCATCAATATCTTTAACTACAGCTGCTAATTTGGTATCATCCGCAAAAATTGACACTTTATTATTAACTGCCTCCCCAAGATCGTTTATATAGATGACAAATAATAATAGACCGAGAACTGATCCCTGAGGAACCCCACTGATAACATCCCTCCACTCTGACTTTACACCATTTAACACTACCATTTGCTTCCTATCTTTCAGCCACTCAGCTATCAAATTTGAAACACCCCCACATATCCCAATCATTTTTAATTTATGAACTAGTCTCCTATGTGGTACCTTATCAAATGCTTTACTAAAATACAAGTAAATACATCTACATTCTATCCCTTATCTACTTGATTTGTCACGAACTCCAGAAAGTCTAGTAAATTAGTCAAACATGATCTACCTGATCTAAACCCATGCTGAGCATCGTGGATTAACCCCTCCCTCTCTAGATGTTGGCAAATCTCTTTTGTAACTATTTTCTCAAGAATTTTACAGACTACAGGAGTTAGGCTAACTGGTCTAAAGTTATTTGGATCCTCTTTACTACCATTTTTGAAAATGGGGACTACATTCGCTCTCTTCCAATAGTCGGGTATTTCTCCATATTCCAGTGACCTAGTATACAACTTCTCCAGAGCTATTGAGATACTTAATACCCCTTCTTTAAGTATCCTAGAATGAATATTATTAGGGCCGGAGGCCTTGGTAGCATCTAACTCACCTATTAGTACTTTTATCGTCCTCCAATCCACACTAATGGTAGTAAACACCTCTTTCCCTGACCCATGAGTACTAAACATAAGACTATTTAGTTTCTCCTTTGTAAATACTGATGCAAAATGACCATTTAGTACCTCAACTATTTCCTCATCAGTTTCTCTCACAACACCTTCATATTTGATAGGTCCTATTTTAACTCTGCCAGACTTGATAATGTTCCTGTCAATGAAAAAAATGACATTATTCTCTCGTCAAAATTTTACAACTATATAAGAATTGCTTTTTAATGAGAATTATTTTCTATTCAATGACAAATCTTACTAACAAATAAACAGAGTAGGAATGGAATTCTTAATACCACCAATCGCAGCTAAAATTTACAAAATACATCTTGAAAAATAACTTTATGAAACAATTTCCTTTAGATTATAAACCCATGTTTTACCGTAGGTATGAAGATGATTCTTTTTCCATTTCTAACAATTTAGATGAAGCCAACCAAATTTTTAATTTTATAAACTCAATCCATCTCAACATTAAATATACTATCGAATTAGTGAGTAAATATAAACTTTCTTACTTAGATGTTATAAAACCTCCCGACGAATTAACAACTTCAATATACAGAAAGCTTACGTTTAGTCTTGGAATCAATCTTTACAGCCAAAGGAAGATAGAAAGTGGAAAGATAGTTACTGTCACAAAAGCTACACAAATTCAGCTCACTCCTCAAAGAGCGGTAGCCCCCTTCACTTACACACACACATGACATATACAGTATATATATATATATATATATATATATATATATATATATATATATATATATATATATCCAACAAACCGCAAGTAACAGAAAACGGGAAAATTTATTTTGTCTCTCTTTCCTAGTCACGATCGACCACCTTGCGAATCGTAGCTTAAAAGCTTGTTTATTCGGAAGTTTTTTGGTCTTCCGCGTAGCCAAGTGTCCTAAGAGATGATTTAATTGAGATCAAAGCGGATGCTCGCTGCCTCAGTGTGCACGGTTCGAGTTCCACCGCAGTATGGAATTTTTGCGAATTAGGAAATATTTCCGAAGAAAAATGTTCCCGTTTTCTGTTTCTTGCAGTTTGTTGGATTCATTTTCATCATTCTTTCGCGCTCATAAAATATTTATACTATATATATATATATATATATATATATATATATATATATATATATATATATATATATATATATATATATATATATATATATATATATATATATATATATATATATATATATATATATATATATATATATATATATATATATATATATATATATATATATATATAATGAAAATTAATGCAATATCGCAAGAAAAGATGAAAAATTAAACCACATTCTCCGAAGACAATTTAATTCAGAACAGTTTTGGTGTATCTCACACCCTTTTTCAACTGACACTGGGTAGAAAATTTAAGAGAAGTGCATATAAGCATAACACAAGATCCCCTCTTTTTTCCCCCAATCCCCTACTTGTGGCTAATCTGAGGGGGGGTTAGGCCTAAACATATTGAAGGGCTGACATTTAACTATTTTGTTTATATGCTTTCTTATTACAGGATTAAAAGAAAATTGACCCTCAGATAGATTTAAATTAGGAACTGACGATATCAAGCTCGATTCTACGATTCTTCTCTTGACTTAGTTAGCCGATTTAAATACCATTTTACTTCCGTTGAAATCGATCGTATGATTCTTGTCTCTAACATGGCAAAATATTCCACTGCTTTCGCTGCCCACTCTAATATCTCTTTTGTGTTCGTACAATCTCTTGTCTAGATTTCTCCCCGTTTCCCCTATATAAACTTTATGGCAATCGTTGCATGGTTTTGCATATACTCCTATGTTAGGATGTTCTTTGGGTTTCCTGGCCATCATCAATTGGTTTAAGGAATTATTATATTTAAAGGCTAGATTAATACCCGCTTTTCCAAATATGTCCTTTAAACTATTTAATTTATTATTATATGGCAATGTTATACATTTGTTGAAGTCGTTAGTGCGGGAAGGCTTATTACCATAGAATGTTTTCCTAGCTGCAAAATGGGCAGACAATATGAACTAATCGGGGTAATACAAATTAGAAAAAATGGTCCTGATAATGATAATTTCTTCATCTAAATAGGAAGGATGACATATTTTGTATGCTCTAAAGAAAAGGTTAGAAATTACCGATTTTTTAACAGTATTATCGTGAAACGATAAATATGAATGAGAATATGATAATAGATTACCCTTTTTAGATGTCCTCATTAATAAAGATCACCATGAATTAAAACTTGACGTGTATAGGAAACCAACCCACTCGAATGCCTATATACATTATTTTTCGTTTCACGATAATACTGTTAAAAAATCGGTAATTTCTAACCTTTTCCTTAGAGCATACAAAATATGTCATCCTTCCTATTTAGATGAAGAAATTATCATTATCAGGACCATTTTTTCTAATTTGTATTACCCCGATTGGTTCATATCGTCTGCCCATTTTGCAGCTAGGAAAACATTCTATGGTAATAAGCCTTCCCGCACTAACGACTTCAACAAATGTATAGCATTGCCATTTAATAATAAATTAAATAGTTTAAAGGACATATTTGGAAAAGCGGGTATTAATCTAGCCTTTAAATATAATAATTCCTTAAACCAATTGATGATGGCCAGGAAACCCAAAGAACATCATAACATAGGAGTACATGCAATACCATGCAACGATTGCCATAAAGTTTATATAGGGGAAACGGGGAGAAATCTAGACAAGAGATTGTACGAACACAAAAGAGATATTAGAGTGGGCAGCGAAAGCAGTGGAATATTTTGCCATGTTAGAGACAAGAATCATACGATCGATTTCAACGGAAGTAAAATGGTATTTAAATCGGCTAACTATGTCGAGAGAAGAATCGTAGAATCGAGCTTGATATCGTCAGTTCCTAAATTAAATCTATCTGAGGGTCAATTTTCTTTTAATCCTGTAATAAGAAAGCATATAAACAAAATAGTTAAATGTCAGCCCTTCAATATGTTTAGGCCTACCCCCCCCCCCGATTAGCCACAAGTAGGGGATTGGGGGAAAAAAGAGGGGATCTTGTGTTATGCTTATATGCACTTCTCTTAAATTTTCTACCCAGTGTCAGTTGAAAAAGGGTGTGAGATACACCGAAATTGTTCTGAATTAAATTGTCTTCGGAGAATGTGGTTTAATTCCTCATATATATATATATATATATATATATATATATATATATATATATATATATATATATATATATATGCACGTCTTATTAGACAAGAGGGAAAGTCCTTTCGATGATCTACGGCGTTTTGTGATAAGATGGTCAATGGTTATTGCATTGATGGTTCTCCTTGGTTCAAATCACAAGTGCCTCTTAATGGCTAAATGAGGCTTCTGCCACTAGATGGTGCAACCCAGTGCCCAATCCGATGAAGATATTTGAAATATTCAGGGTGAATAACCATATGTCTCATGGTCATATAAGTCATTTCATGGCTCTAAATAGGTACAATTGAACTTTACTCCTTTTAAAAAAAAAGACACGGCTAGAGCTGGCGCTTCGCCACAGGTAAAAACAGGTCAAACTTAGCCTCAATTAACTTTCTCTTTTGCTTCTCTAATGTTCTTATTATACTTTTTTCACCTAGCGAAAGGTTATGAATAAAGGTTCCAAACATCTGAAATGAAATTATTTTACACTGATTAGACATTTCAAAATCGTACATATATATCCTAACGGTTATCCTTTTTTAAAGATTATACTAGAAATGTGGATATAAAAATGGGGGAAAAGAATGGAGGCAGGGCTCTTTTAGGAAAAACCTAGGTAATCAGATTTTTATAAGTGTTAACAATTTAATCTTTAAGAGTTTTAAAATCCTTTGGTTAGCCGTCTGTTTGCCATTAAGCCTTGGTCTTTCTTCTTGAATTAAGCTAACTTCCATGATGTGAAGGCGGGTGAGGTTAGTTATTTAGTCAGCGCCAATCCTTCCATGATAGCTGGAGGATCCCCGACACTTGAAAGCCGCGCACAAGTTGCAGATGAAGCTCTTCATCAAGTTGGCTCACACGTGGTTGACGGAGGACTTCAGCTCGTGGACGTTGCCTTGGCTGACCTTGAAGGCCTTGCCCTCGCCATGCGCCCACACGCTGTAGTCGATGGAATTGAGGTCGGGTGACTGCGGCGGATAAAAGTCTTTCGACCAAAGTTTCATGTCCGATTCCAACTACTTTTGCACGTTCTTTTTCTTGTGGGCCGGGGCACCGACCCGCTGAAAGACGTAGTCCGCCTGCTTCGTGATCTTTCTCACCCAGTTCAGGACTTTCGTGCTCAGGATATTCCTGTAATCTACCGCGGTGAGCCACGAACTACACCATCGGTATCTTCTCGCCATTCGAATCCATGACGCCGAACATCATCACGGAGTCCGGGTGATAGGTCGTAGGCACATAGTGAACTTAGAGACGTTCTGATCAAGCTAACTCGGCAGTCGTTCTGCTTTTGCTGATGACCGGATTGACCGTGAAGATTTTGTAATCAGTAAATAATGAGAATTCGATTGCCATTGACTCTTGGCTTAATTCTGAAGGTAACAACGATACTTCCGACGTTGTTCTCGCTTAGAGTCGGTGAGCAAAAGACTTTTCACGAGCTAAAGCTCTTAGTGCCCTCGTCATTGACGGACACCGTGGCCACCGAGATGTTCTTCTTCCTCGCGAGCGCGGCCATTTTTAGCTTCGGAGCACTTTCGAAGGTCTTCCTCACAGCCAAACGGTTGATAACTTGAGGTATGCCTGGAGCGGTCAATCTTTGAGGTCTTACCCGTTCTTGAGCCTCTCCGCGATCCTGTGGACGGTCATCCGGCTGAGGTCGAGCCGCTTGGCGATTCGGACTTGTTGTGGCTCCCACGCAGGGTAGCAGATATCTCGATTCTTTTCACTTCCATCTCGACACACTTGCATTCAATGGAAAAGACATTTTAATGACATGCTAGAACTATAACTTTAAGTTGATATGGCGGAACTTTTTCTATCACAGACGTAACCCACTCGAAAGATACCCCCTCCCCCCTGAGTGTAGCAGAATCTTTGCAAAACCTGGTAGAAAAAGAATTTCAGTACCTAAAATCCTTCTATTTACACAATGATTTTCCATCATATATTGTAAGAAAGTAAATCCACACATTTTTAAGTGGAGTGTATCCACCAGGAAAATCTGAAGCAACAGTGGCAGACGATAAATATTCCTTAATGATGGCAGAACTGGGTATTTACATTAAAATCCTTAGCCGAAAACTACACATATTTTTAAAGAAATACTTTCGTCAAATAAAATTTCAAATTGCTACTCTTAACAAAAAAAAGTATAATCTTTCTTTACAACAAAATATCCGGTTCCAAAAAAGAGTTATATTTTATACTTATTTGAATGTTCTGGGTGTTTCCTAGGCAAATACATTGGAAGCTCCGTGATCACACTGCAGGCAAAGTTCTCTTCTTATACAGGGGGCGGGAGAGCAGAGAGGACGGACTTTTTTTGAAATGTCTATTACTCAGCCCCAGGGGGGGCTGACAACACTAGCAGCACATTATTTGATTTTATTATTTCAACTTTGTCTAATGAGTCTTTGACTAGATACTACATACTAGTAGGTAGTTATTTAATTTGTTAAATGGTTCACTACCTTGTTAGTTGATTTTGTGAATTTTTCAAAAACGTCCGTCCTCTCTGTCCCACCCTGTATATGGGTATAACTGGTAGAACGGGCAAGAGATCACGTAATAAAATATAAAAGTGATATCTCCGTAGAAGATTTCAAAATTTTTAATTCGTATAAATATCCAATTAACCTTCGAATCGATACATAAACAGCTCTCCACAAACTTAAATAGTGATTTATCGTTGGTTATCCTCTTAGTTGCCTGAATCCTGTTGGATGTGGGTTGCGGGATGCAGTTTCGTGCTTATCGAGTCAACCTTGATGCTAGGTTTGTGATTTTCTACAGTCGGTCTTGGTAATCTTGCTTTAATTATCAGTTTAAATTTTTTTTAAAGGCAGTTTTATATAATATTAGATTCATAAATCAAAGTGCCCCTAACTTAACAAATTTTAGAAGATATAAACACGCTAACTAATTTAAATATTTTAAAATCTGATCAGTTTTTTAACTTAAATTTAAGTCTCATTTCTAATTTTTTAATTAAATCTTAGTCTCCTATTCAAAGCTAACACTAACTATCAGAGTTTTATATATATATATATATATATATATATATATATATATATATATATATATATATATATATATATATATATATATATATATATATATATATATATATATATATATATATATATATCTATCTATATATATATATATATATATATATATATATATATATATATATATATATATATATAGATATATATATATATATATATATATATATATATATATATATATATATATATATATATATATATATATATATATATATATATATATATATATATATATATATATATATATATATATATATATATATATATATATATATATATGGGGGCGGCAGGTAATTTGTCGCCGTTGGCAACTGTGAATTCCTCGCATGCGTTTTGTCTGGCGTCGGTTCTCTCTTCTTTTTCTTTATATCATAGTAGACTCAGATGTGCACTCTCTGTTGAAGGAAGCAATACCATGACTGAATTAAATCCTTCCCCCAAATTGGAAAAGGCAAATGGTGCGGTTTGCGATTCACGACGAATACTTAGGTGTCAATCTGAGGACGATGTAGAGGATCAGGAAAGAGTTGCATGAGTCAAACCCTGATTACGAAATCTAACCGGATACTTATAATGGTCAGGTTGGGTTGACTCAACTATATACACATTCTTTGGCAACTTTTATATTTGTGCGAGGAATGCCATTAAATTTTTAGAGTTTCGCCAAAAGAATGTGCTCTTTCACACTATTACTGCGTGAACTGCCCTTTTAGCACCTATTAAATTTCGAATTACTTTTAAAGTCTTTCTTCTCATATTTAAAATCTTAAACAACGCAATTCCCAATTCCCGTCCGCCACGCTGGTTGAATCCAGGTAATAAAGAGCCCTTTATCTTTTCTCGGGAACTGCCTTCCTGCTTTTGTTTTTTTATACTCGTCTTTGCTGTATGGGTGATCGTGTTTCATCTGTATTTATCCCTAATCTGTGGAATGGTCTGCCTCCTGGCATACGTTCCTCTTCCTCCCCTGGCGCTTTCCTTCCAAGCGGTCTCTGAAAACCCTCCTCGCGATGGACAGGCGCCCTGTGAAGGGCTCAAGGTTTTGAAGGGCGCCATATACAACTTTTATTATTATGATTATTATTATTAATATTATTATTATTTTTATTATTATTAATAACATTGGAGGGAGTGCGGAGTGAAATATTAAAACATAACCAAGAACAGCACAGGTAACATTGTCTAATTCCAAACGGGAATAAATTGATCACCTGTACTTGCAAACTTTTCTATGGAGATTTTTGAGGTTAATTACTAGCCTTTAATTACTAACATCCCTTTAATTTAGATCAGGTATGTTAATGTATTTTGTTTGTTGCCTAAGCATCTTATTTTAGATACGTTTTTAACATGTCTGAACAGCCTCGTCCCTTCAATAAAATTTACCTCCGAGAAAGAAAAGGACTGCGCCCTCCTTTTTATAGATTGTTTATTTGATTAAAACCCCTAGGGTTGAAATTATAGTGTATTGCAAAATCCCCCACCAAATTTATTCGTTCAATTCTATTCCAACCGAAGTAATAATGTAAAAAGTAGAATTTTAATTCGATATTTTAACGTGCCCTGAAAATTGTCTCCTTTGAATTCATGTACGAAGAAATTTCTAAGAGAAAAACTGTTTATCCCTCTCATCGGTTAGAAAATTGCTATAGTCTAGCTAAAAAAAACATTCTATCATCTTATTAAGAAACAATATACTTTTATGTCTAAAAGTATCCTTTGCCTCCCTTGAACAAACCCTTTTTACATCTCGCTGGCCTCCTTCGTCATTTAGTTATCTTCCTAGTGTCTAAATACATCTCCAATTTGTATTCTGTAATAGTTAATAACTCTCCTTCCAAATTAGGTATTGTTTATTCTATATATTGTAGCTATTGCCCCAAAGTATACATAGAACATTCAGGAAAATATTTACATATACGCGTTAAAGATCTAACCAATGTACGCAATTATAACGCACAAAGCATATAGTTTGCACGCATCCTCACATTCGACTATGTAATTAGTTGGGTCAGTGACCGGGTCAGTGACCGTTCCATTTCAAATTGTAACAATGCCGTTTGTCATAACAATTTGGAATGCGTTTGTATAAATTCCATCCATAACTTTAACATAAATCCCGGTCTCTTCGTTTTATATTTAATTAAAATCCAGCCTTCCCCCCCAAAAAAAAACAATGTTGCTTTGACCCCCTCAACCAGCTCCAAATCAGAGAAAAAAAAGCCCTCCTCTCACATAAATTCCTCTGTTCCATTCTTAGAAAAGGTTTTGATAATAAATACGAAAGCACTCGGAATCATTTTTCATTTTCTGTAAGTGACTTTTTGTGCTATTATTTGTATTCACGTGTTGTTTCTGAGTCTGTTCGTTATATATATATATATATATATATATATATATATATATATATATATATATATATATATATATATATATATCATGAGCGTGAGAGAATGATGAAATAAATCCAACTTCACCGCAGGAAAGAGAAAACAGAATAATCTTTCTTCGGAAATATTTATTTCTTACTTCGAAAAAATGCGAGCTGGGGTAGGATTCGAACCATGCACATTGGGGCAGCGAGCAACCACTTTGATCTCAATTAAACCGCCCTTAAGACCTGTCTAAAGTTCGGTTTAATTGAGATCAAAGCGGATGCTCGCTGCCTCAGTGTGCACAGTTTAAATTCCACCCCTGTACGGAATTTTTGCGAATTAGGAAATAATATTTCCGAGGAAAATCTTTCATGTTTTCTGTTTCTTGCGGTTTGTTGAATTCATTATATATATATATATATATATATATATATATATATATATATATATATATATATATATATATATATATATATATATATATATATATATATATATGAATCCATTAAACCACATTAAAAGTAAAAACGGAATAATTTTTCCTTGCAGTAATATTTTTATTACCTTTTTTCGAAAAAATCCGTGCAGGGAAGCGATTCGAACCAGGCACACTGAGGCAGCGAGCACCGCTTTGATCACAGTTAAAAAAGTATGCCGTTAGTACAGTGCGTAGCATAGTGTACTAACGGCATACTTTTAACTGTGAGCGAATTGATTTTAATTTTGTCCCTTATCTTCCTTTAGGTCAACAAAGTCACTTTCCAGAAAACTCTCATTTGATCATATTCATTCCATTTATTTATTAACGCCTTTCTGAACACTTTCCGAAACTCTTATCGGTTTTCACCGCGTATCTACAAAATTCCTTTGTTACTTGCTACTTGTAGTCGTTATTTAACTGGTTCCATTCCACCTAAGGTGATCTACCGGGTGTCCCAGAAAAAAGTTAACCGTACTTTGAATTAGTATAACTCAAACACTATTGGAGATTTTTGGGTCTTGCAAAAAGTGTTTTATTTAACAACTGTTTATTGTCGATTCTGGAAATTTTATTAAATTCCCTATTATGATGTTGATACACTAATTGGATTAGTGGAGGCTATCAAAAATATGTTTGCGCAAGGAAGTAAAATAACAAAACGAAGCCTAGGAATGCTAGGCCACCGTGCACTTTCAAGAGAACCGTAGGGAGCCTAGGTAGCCTAGGTTCCTGTGCCATTCTTCAAGCAAAGCCTAGGCCATTTTAAAGTGGTTTTCTAGCCACGCTGTGGTATGGTCTCGTCATTATTGCTTACTAAGCAAATCAAAGCGTTTCTGGGTAAAAGTTTACTTTTGTAGAACTTTTTTAATTATGCAGTTAACCAAAAATCAACGCGTATTTGTAGTCACAAACTTTATTAAAACTGGCAGGATTAAACAAGCACAAGATTCATTTGAACAACGTTTTTCAGGTAGGCACCCACCAAGCAAGCCCACAATTTTGAAAAATGTTCGCAAATACCAACATGAAGGAACATGCTTAAATTTAAATAAAGGTCGTTCGGGTCGTATGAGAACCATAAGAACAACAAAAAAGATCGAAAATATTCAGATGACGCTTCTTCAAAATCGACATGTATCAGTCATAAAAAATGGGTTACATTTGTTAAAGTCATCATTTAACTGCATTAATAAACATGACTTAAAATGGCATACCTATAAGATGCATACAGGAACCAGCTTCTTGAAACTGATGTTCCTCGTCGTAGACAATTTGTCGAATGGATTCTCCATAAACCTGCTAGTTTCTTGGAAACATTGTAATTGGTGACGAGGCAGCCTTTTTCATGAATGGAAAGGTAATTAGCCATAATTTTCGGCAATATGCACCGCTGCCCCGCCCCCCCAGCATTCAACTTTGACGCACATATTTGTCAGCAGAAAGTGTCTCTGTGGATCGGAATATGCGGGAATGGCTATCTTGTCGGCCCATTGTTTTACCAGAATAACTTGAATGGTGCTGCCTACCTAAGCATAATCAACGAAAAGATCTTCCGGGAACTCAGCCAGATTTATGTCAATCAATTCAATAGACTTTGGTGGATTCAGGACGGCACACCAGCTTATAGACAGCTTGCTGTAAGAACAAAGAACAAAACTAAGAGAAACGTTTGACAACCGCATTGTCGCGCTAAATCATGCAATTGAAAGACCCCCGAGATCCTCTGACTTAACACCGTGCGATTATTTATTATGGCGATATCTAAAGAATAAAGTGTATTCTACTCCACCACAAAGCATCAACCAGTTAAGAGAAAGTATCACACGTGGAGTCAATAGACTTAAGGAAAATCACAATTTAATCATAAAAGTTGTTCAATCAATGCCATCAATGGCGCAACTGTGCTCGAAAAGAAATGGAGGACATGTGGAAGGAAACGGTGCTTAGAAAATTAAAAAATGAATTTGTATTACTCATATGAAGAGGTGTTATCGTTAAAAATGGATTTAAATATATTTGTTGATTTTAAACTTCAAAGTTTCCTTATTTTACTTCTTTGTGCAAACATAATTTTGATCGCCTCCACTAAACCCATTAGTGTATCAATATCGTAAAAGGGAATTTAATGAAATTTCTAGAATCGACAGATAAATAGTTGGTAAATTTGTTTTGTTTTGTAGGACTCAAAAATCTCTAATAGGTTTTGAGTTATACAAATGCAAAGTACGGTTAACTTTTTTCTAGGACACCTTGTATAGGACCCTCAGGTTAATTCACATCAAGCTCATGTTTCTATACTGCATATAGTTGGTTAATGGTTAAATCATTCAGGCCATTAACCCTCGGAGCAGCCAATCTAAAACTTCTGAATCCAGTACTTAGTAGTACTCTAGGTTCCACCAGTCCGAGACCTATAGTAACTCGGCGAGTACTGATCCCACTCTCTGATGGCTGGACAACATGCAGAGACTCCCTCAAATACGCTGGACATCCAGTGAGGTACACTTGATGGCTTAAAACGCAAATTTTATATTTAATTCGAGCTTTGATAGAAAGTTAGTGAAGCTTAATTAGTACTTGGGTAATTCGTTCACGAGGTGAAATTCCTTTGATTAACTTTGCAGCTCTATTTAACAAATTTTACAATTTTATAAGTTGAGTCTTAGGTGAATTGCAATAATCAATTCTACTAATTAAACAATTTATCACTAATTTTATTAGAGAACTTTCACCTATAGATTTTTTAATATATGCAATATTCTTCAAATGGTAACTGACTATCTTGACTACATTACTTATTTGAGCATTGAATGTTAGATTACAGTCTACAAGTACCCGTAAATCACAAACTTTTTCAGAAATATGGACCAAGGCCTCATTTACAATAGAATTGATATTACATAAATTCTTAATTTTTTCCTTACTACCTACAATCATATACGCAGTTTTATTCTGGTTTAACTGCAATTGTTTGTAATCCATCCACTCTTGTACACTTAAAGGAAGACCATTTAAGGCAATAGAGTCATCAATATTTTCAATAACAAAATAAAACTGAGTATCATCAGCGAAAAACTTTATACAAAGACTATATGCCTCTAGAACCCTTAATAAACCTATTGTATATACACAGAAAAGAACAGAACCCAACACACTCCCCCATGGGACACCTCTATCAAGTCTTCCAAATGATAAAAATGAATCATCAATTTGTACATAATATTTCCTGTCAGTTAAGTAATCTTTTATAAAATCCGAGTGCCATAAATAACTCCCACATACCTCAAGTCATCAAAAAATAAATCATGCGGCACAGTGTCAAAAGCAGTACTCGGATCGAGTAGAACTAGGATGGCACATTTACCATCATCAATTATTTCCAATAAGTCACTGACCACTGAGCAAATTGCTGTTCCAGTAGAATAATTATGTCTGTAGGCTGACTGGCTATCCGCCAAAGATTTAACTAGTTGTAAATGATCTTTTAATTGATCTAGAATTACGTACTCTAATATTTGGGATAAAAAAGATAAATTTGAAACTGGCCAGTATGTTGATCAAGCGCACCCTTTAACACTGGCTTTACAATGGCATTTTTCTCCGACACTGGAAACTTACATGTTGAGATACTAGTGTTTACAATCATGAGAATAATATCTAACATATTTGAGAAATTATTAACATCCAATATATCAGATATTGGCATTGGATCCAAGCCACAATGTGTCTTTTTTGCTCTCCCAATCACCTGAATAAGACAATCTTTTCCAATAGGACAAAAACCATTCAGATAATGTACAATACTTGGTTGAGCAACTATCAACAATTAATTATGGTAACAATTTTGTTCTTAAAAAAATCAAGGAAGGCAGTTGCTAAATCATTAACACTATAACAATCTGGAAATACCTTCTTTTTGGTGTTCCTATTTAAATTGTTTAATATCCTGCAAAGCTTTACCATATTAATTCCTGCCTCTTGAATTCTTTTCTTAGAATACAAACATTTTCTTCTTATTAAATAATTATATTGATTTGTTTACAGGTTTAAATTCAATTTCAGCATTCTCAGTACCTACCCTAAGCTATTTACTGTCCTTGATCTCCTCTCACGCTTCTTTTATAGTATCTCCCCGTCAAACCATGGAGATCTGTCCTTAATTGATATATTTTTTTCTTGAAAGGGACACCTTGCATCATTTTCATTTTTGATTACTTGATTATAACTACTTACTAGACAGTTAACACAATCCGACTTTAACAAATGTTTATCATGTATACATGGATGAGAAAGTCCTTCCCTAATTTTATGAACAACCTCAATAGTGAATATTTCTGGAGAAAACTCTGATTTCATCTGAAGTAAATCTTTTTAGTAAACTTAAACTTTGGAAGACAAATCTCTGCTCTCGCTCCCTCTCTCGAATACACATCAACAAACATTTACTTCAAACAAAAGCTACTCCCCCAAAATCCATTGGTCACGCCCACCTTCTTTACACATATAAAACAAGCATATCTTATTCTGACATTATCAGATACACATTAATCACACAATCGATCACATCACTTTGTCTTCGTTATTGTGATTCATTCACACTTCATCATTAAATATGAAGTTCAAAATAAAGTTAGTGTCCATCAAGTTGTTTATAAAAATCTAAATACGAACTTATTTGGTGGACACTTTCAAGAACGAACTCAAATCATGTAGCAGAGAAGAAATATTTTACCAGCTCGGAGCTGGTGACCTCGCCACAATGGAAACATCAATGACTCATCGCGCTACAAGTATCAACCAACTACCGACCTCTCTGACTATATATATATATATATATATATATATGGTGTTTTACAAATTTATATCATTTCTCAATCTAACAAATTGCCAATTCTAGTTCAATTGACTAGTTTCAGAGCATCGCGTTCCATTCTTCAGCTGTACAAAGACAGACAAAAAAATTAACTCAAGACATTCCTCAGATGCAAAATGTGTATTTTTCAAATGTAAATATCAACTAAGACTAAGCAAATATGAGAACATCGGCTGGACGAGGAAGGGTAGCGTGAAAAATTGCCGCCAGCCATTAATTAGTTCCTTGAAAGACAAGTGTATAAATATGTCTTATTTACTCCTTACACACTTTTATGGGATTAGTAATCTCCTTTTGCCACTCCATGGCGATAGCCTGCGGGAAGGAGATCTTTTCATTTATTTCCTGATTCACAAATTCACATTCACGACTGGAGTGCAACTGACTTTTACTACCATTAGATTAAACGGGTCAAGTAAAGAAAACTCCTAAAATATGTTTTTTTTTATCCTGTTAACTTCTAGATGACTTATATATCTAAGTGGTTTTGTGTTTCAGTGACCCTATAATATTACTTGTACTTATACTTTTAAAAATTAGGTCAGGTTAGTACAGATAAGCGATTTCTAACATAACTTAGCAAATTTGATAAACCATTTATAAACTGTTTATATATGACCTATCTTTGCTGGGTCATCTCGGGATGGCTTATCTTTACCAGTTGAATTTAGAGATTATCTTCACTTGATCCGATTAAATCTGCAGGAATCATAGGTGAACACATAAATAAGTGTATATCCCCATTTCACTTTTAACATGTAGATAAGTTTGTATTAACTGTTCCCGACCGATTAATAGAGTTAACATCATGTAATTCGAGCCACTTTAAATGCATGATAACTAATCTAATGTGACTTGATGTAGTTTGCCTTTGCTAGAGTTTTCTTCCTCGGGTTGGTTTTGCGTAGAACCTGACGGGTTCCCTAATCTTTCTTCTGTAGTTTCTTTATCTTTACCTACTTGTAAGAAGCAAAAACTAATGTAGGCATCTCTGGCCGAATGTTTTTGAAGACATTTTTAAGCGTTGAGATTAGAAGGTGAAGAGTGTGGAAAATATATAGCCAGAGAAACTAAAAGACGTAACTACTTGGGGCGCTTGAACGTAGGATGGACCACAACTCTCTTGAATTTGTACAACCTCAGTAATTTTTTTTCCTCTTCGGCTACCCGTTAGGGTTAAAATGTAATTTATTTCCCAACTAGTATTTTATTAAATAATAAGAACATAAGAAAAGAAGGAGACTGCAAAAGAGCATTCATATAGTGTTTTCTTATTCAATTTTAATCGCTACTTAAGGAATATTGCATTAATTTCCTTTGAATTTTCTAATTTATGAGATATAAGAAATAAAAACTCATAAATTAGAAAATTCAAAGGAAATTAATGTAATTTTCCTTAAGTAGAAATAAAAATTGTATAAGAAAACACTATTATTTAATAAAATCCTAGTTGAGAAATAAATTACATTTTAACCCTAACGGGTATCCGAAGAGGGAAAAAAAACAACCTATTTTCACTAAAAATCATCCAAATCTGCAAAGAAGGGCGCTAATTTTGTATTGAATAGACTACCTTAACAGGTAAGGCAAAATTCCGCTAATTAAGGTTAAATTTGGTATGTAATAGAAAATTATTCTTTTTCTATGCAATTTGCCTTATTTTCATAAGAATACATGAATCATGTCAGGAATAGCTAAACCAATCAATACCTTTGGATTTGCTCTTCTAGATATGATACAATTAAGCGACAACATCAGAGTGTCGTTTTTCCTCTGCTTATTGAAGCCCTACTTCCAATTCTGATGAAGAAATAAACTGTTCCAAATCCACAAAAAGTCTAGATGGGTTTGTGTGAAAATGGGAAAAAAATGCAAAAGTTTTAAAAAGATAAAAAATTACAAAAACTTTAAAAACAACTTCCATAACAACTGGGTATTTTTTTGACAATTTAAGACTTCATTTAAGGCGTTGGATTGATTTTATTTATCACTGGATTGATAAAGTGGAATAAGAACATTGAGTCGGTAAATGGGAATTTCGGTTAGGTTAGGATACTAAACATACTCATTCTTTTTAGGGATGATATTCAATCGACAAAACTTTGGGAGAAGGATGTTAAAATGAAACATGGGCAGGAGATGTTAAGGTGATGTATATGACCTAAACTATTCTTTCATCAATAAAGTGAACATAGCAGATGTTTGACGTTTTCCCTTCCGTTATTCATTTTGAAGTTGCTATTCTTAACATGGGTTTTTTGGGTTCGCTATTCTTGACATGCGTAATTTTAGGTTCGTCATTCTTGGCATGATTAATTTTTTTGGCTATTCGTCATATGGGTAATTTTGGATTCGTTATTCTTAACATAGGTAATTTGGGGTTTGCTTTTCTTGGCATGGGTAATTTTTGTTAACTATTCTTGAGATGGGTAATTTGGGGGTCGCTATTCTTGGATGGGTAATTTGGATTCGCTATTCTTGATATGGGTAATTTTTGGTTCGATATTCTTGACATGCGTAATTTTGGGTTTGCTAATTATTGGCATGGGTAATTTTGTGTTTGCTATTCTTGGCATGGGTAATTTAGGGTTCCCTATTCTTGTATGGGTAATCTAGGTTCTATATTCTTGATATGGGTAATTTTGGGCTCGCTATTCTTGATATGCGTAATTTTGGGTTCATTATTCTTGATATGGGTAATTTCTGCCTCGTTATTATCGATAGGGTAATTTTAACTTTGCTATTCTTTACATAGCTAATTTTGGGTTCGCTATTTTTGACATAGGTAGTTTTGAGTTTGCTATCCTTGATATGGGTAATTTTGGGGTCGCTATTGTTGGGTGAGTAATTTTGGCTTCGCTATTGTTGCTATGGGTAATTTGGTGCGCTATTTCTGACATGAGTAATTTTTGTGTTCGCTATTCTGATATGGGTAATTTTTCGCGCGCTATTTTTTGGCAAAGGTAATTTTAAATTCGCTGTTGTTGCTATGGGCAATTCTGTGTTCGCTATTCTTGATATAAATATCTTTGGTTTCACTCTTCTTGATCTGGTTAATTTTAGGTTCGTTCTCCTTGAAATGGGTACTTTTGGGTTCGTTCTTTTTGACATGGGTAATTTTGGGTTCGCTTTTCTTGACATAGCTAATTTTTTGGTTTGCTATCCTTGATATGAGCAATTTTGGGTTTGCTATTTTTGAAATAGGTAATTTTTGGTTCGAATTCTTGATATGCTTCATTTTGGTTTCGCTATCCTTGATATGGGTACTTTTTGGTTCGCTATTCGTCACATGGGTAATTTCGGTTTGCTAGTCTTTCCATGAGTAATTTTTGGTTCGTTATTCTTGATGTTTTTTTTGTGTTCGCTATTCTTGGCATAATTTTTGGTGTGTCATCAAGATGAAAAATCTTGAATTGTTAAATTTTCGAATTACCCACCTTCAAAAATATGATAAAGTTGTTTAATTTAGCACATTGAGAGGTCAGAAGGTGCGCTACAGGAAATATATAGATGGTAGGATTATGTATTACCATAATTATTTGTTGGTTGAACTTCTGGATTTTCCATCTTTAAAAATACTTTACATTCGTTTCGGTATTTTTTTTTCACCTCTACAACCATTTACAAGCATAGCCAATGTCCGGCAAAGGACCCGAAAGAAAAGATACAGTGGTATCCAAAAAATAGAGAATAAAATATATAAATCTATATTTTCATGTAAATACTTTTTTAATTTCCTTTAAATTGCACAGAATATTCTTCAAAATTTCCCTTTAACAGTTTCTACTTTTTTTCCTAAAACGGCGATTAAAAAAATTACGAGGAAAGAAATTTGTATTTGAAGAAAGGATCCATCGAAAACTAGAACACGGTCACTTATAACATTACACATAAAACTGGTAACATATGTATAAAAACACAACCATTTGTATTGTAAATCTCTAACGATGGTATTACTCATTTATCAAGATGACTAGACGAGTTAACGTCGTTAAATTCTTCAGAATACAAGTCGTTCAATGGAAGAGTGAACGAATGACACTGTCTGAAATTTTGAGGCTTTGTAATTGGTTGAAAAGTATGATTTCAGGCATAATAAAGTCCTATGAAAATACCAGGTCCTGCAAGTCGACAACGCAAACGGGTCACCCTCGTAAAACACCCCCAGGAAGATCGTTCGATGCATCGAATGTCGATCAAAGAGAGATTTGATACAACAGCGGGTAATTTACGTCAAGTTGTTTAGAGCAGGAACTGAATGTGCCTCGCGAGAATCTCTCACATCGTTTGAAAGAGATGCGACTCATAACATGAATCCTTGCTAAGAAATCACTCATAAGTAAATAGAATAAAGCAGTTAGTTTGCCATTCGCTACTGAGCATGTCCCGTGGAGTGCTGAAAATGAAAAAAATGTTTTTTAGATATGAAGGAAAATTGATTTTCTTTTGGGTCGTATAGAAAGTAACATGTAGGGTGTCTTACAGGTTAAAGATTGAATACCACATGCACCTATAAGACGATTAATTTGGGTGGTGTTAGCGTTACGTGGTGGGACATGTTTTAAAGCGTTGAAGTCTGTTCGATGCATCAATTTACGCGGCAAAGTAAACGCTGCTGTATACAAGAATCCGTTTCAAGAACATGAGATCTTTTCTCTCCTAATTTCGGGATCGTGGGCCTGTTTTCAAAGCAGGTTAATGTTCTATGCCTTACATCAATGACGGTAAAGTATTTTGGGATGCTAAAAATATTTATGAACTAGCCTGCGCAGAGCCTTGATTTAAACTTGAGGGAAAACGTATGGAAGATACCCGATGGGAAGGTTAAAGCTTGGAACTGACGAATGTTGAAGATCTAATGGCTAAAATTGGAAGAAGACTTGGTAAAAAATTACTCCCGAACAATGCCATAAATTGGTAGTCCTGCGACCGAAGATGCGCTGACGTCTTTCAAAAGAAGGCTCTGAATACTTCATATTAATATATTGTTGAATGGTGTATGAGATAATCATGTTTGCTGGTTATGGCTGCATTTATACTTATCGTTCACTAGTTCTGGACGCCCCATTTCTTCAAAACACATTACTTTCCTCATTACGGGTTTTTATAGCAACTGTTCTATGAAATAAAACTTCACACTAAAATACGGCAAATTTTGAAGAATATTCTGTGCAATTTTTATGGAAATTAAACGAGTATTGTCAAGAAAATGCCACTGAATGTTATTGGACAATATGTATAAGGATAATTCGATGCAAAATAGGCCCCAAAACACAGGTAACGCTCAAAATAAAATGCACATTTAAATATTAAGAAACTTGCTAAACTGAAAAAAATAAATAATATAAATTAAATTTGAAGTAAATCTGATAAGCAAAAGTTAAATTAAATAACCAAAGCAATGACAAAAGTTTAATTTACTGCTTTTGGCCTGAGAATAAATAGGAACGATGCTCGCTGGAGTGATCGAAAGCCTCTTAAATTTCTCATTATTGAGCGAGTGAGGGCTTACGGTTGGGGCCTGCGATGAATTCCTATCTTCTGTTGGCAACACAAAAATTTTGAGACTCATTTACTAAATTGGGAAAGGCACAAGCATATATGCGAGAATAATTTACATTGCAAAATAAGTAATAAAGAGAATATATTAAAAAAAAATACTCAGTACTCATCAAGGGATAACGAACTTCGAACTGACGTTACAAAATCTCTCAACAACGACTTTTACTTCAGAATCCCACAAAAAGAGGAGAGAAAGCTAATTATCCATTAACGGTTGGTTTCTCGGTGCTGTCATAGGGTAGTAGGAACAAAAGTGTTTTTATTTTGACAGAACTCTATTAGATCATAAGTATTGATTTGTAAAAGTACCGATTTCCCACCGCCAATAATAGTTTATGGATGTATCGATATTTTAAACGCAGCAAAAGTTATGTAAAGTTCTTGACAGAAAATACAAGAACACATGACCTTTATCACCATATAGTCAATTAATCATGTTTTTAATAGAAAAAAAATCTATTCAAAATACAAAAGAAACATTTCACACACATTAAAAAGTAACTGCTAAATTGATACCCGACATTTTTTTATCCCTTCCATTACATAGGATTTTCTTTCCTCCGACAATCTCTTGCTCGAAGAGGATCTTATATGAGATTTGGCTGATTCGTGATCCTGCAATTCGGTAAAACCAAACATCTACGTTTGTTAGAACTTTTAACTCGGAAGTAATGGAGTCTGTCGTGACGCAATAGTAAATTTATGCAAAGTATTTATAAAGACAATGATTTCTTTCTTTGCCTTAATGAAATTATCCTTTTGTTCACGTGTTTAATGGTAGATTGGAGAAAACAAACCGTCTGTGAACTTTATTTTCTTTTCCTATTTTCCAAGAATGAATGTCATTTTACGGAACAATATAATTATGCCAAAGGGTCAAAAAGTTGTTATTTTTAATTTTGACCTTTATTTTCCTTTCACTTTTAATTAAAGTAGGCCATTTACTTTTTTCAAGCGTTTCACTTAACGTATAAAAGGGAACTCGAGCGAGTTTCCTTTTTATATTTCAATTTATGCATTACTGAAATAATGAATATTATTATTAAAGGACGTATTGTTCAAAGATGAATTCCAAATATTTAAATGATAACAGGTGAAATCTCTTTGTGTGCTGACGGGAAATCTAGCTACAAACACCATTGTTATCAAGTGGAGGAAAACAATGGCCAAAATGAGTAGAAACAACTCCTTCCAGACCAAAGTTAAGCTGTATCGGTTAGGATTTATCGGAGGATGGAGTCACATTCGAGTCATCTTTTCTTGAGCGAGTGCAACGATCCGTCACATCAGATCCTAAGGCGAATCCTCCTCTCATAGCGCCTCGAAGACCAACCCAGTCTCTCTTATTCGATAGACGGGCGCTCTGTGAAGGCCAATGTCCTCGAAGAGCAGCATACAAAAAACAAATTATTAATATTTTTAATTTTATGATTTTAAGAAATAAATTAATAGATGAGCAAACCAACGATGGCATGACCAACCAGTGGGGGTAGGCTATTGTGGCAGACAAAAGGGGAGGAAATGAATAAATAAAAGGCACAATTTTTAAATGAATAAAAGGATAAGGAAAGGTTAGTATCCAGAAGCACACATACACTCACATGTACTCAAATGTACTCACATGTAAAAGCATATACTCTTTTACAAGAGTAACTGAGTGAGGTTTAGAGATTTGACTAGAAAATTAGGGCTTTGAAAAGGCAGCATTTTCGGATACAGTCATTAAGGGGAGAAATCGACTGTATAATGGCACCAAGTAGTCTCCTTTTTTGACTCATTTTTGGATACCCTAACTTCAACTCTTAACAAACCTTCCCGCAAAGAATGGGGATCGAATTTGAACTTTGTTCCTAGCCTCTTCACATACGTCCTACCTACCCCAGCATTTATTGGGGTTAAGTTCGAACTTTTTCAAGAGGTTTGATAATACACACCCTGTAAGTGTTGCGCACCTTCGAGGTTAATGGTTGACAGGTTTGGTATTGGAGTCTTTGCTCTTTTAAATGTTTTTCATTTTCTCTTCTTTTTCTTTATCCATATTTTCTTTCTTTCCTCCGTTCATTCTCGACTGAGTGAAAATATCCTCATTGGTCACGTTAAGACCCTACTTTGCCCTCCTTATATAAAATATAAGAAATAAAAATATTCGCACAAAATTGTGTGTTTGTGTGTGTGTGTGTGCAGTAGTGGGGGAGTGTGCGTGTGTCTGAAGTTACGATTTTTACTCAAGGGACTTTAGTGTCTCAAGTGTTTTTTGTCTTAAAATGTCTTAAGGCTTTATGACTTAAGATGCCTTATGATTCAAGCGATTTTATGACTCAAAAGGCTTTATGACTCGAAAGTTTTTATGGCTCAAGGGGTGTTATAACTAAAGATGTTTTCTGACTTAAGTTTTTTATGACTCAAGAGGTTTTAGGACTTTAGATGTTTATGAGTCAAGATGTTTTACGACTCAAGAGATTATATTACTAAAGTTGTTTTGTGAGTTTCGATTAGTCCAGGTTTTATGTTCCAAGAAGTTATATGACTCAAAGAGGTTTATGACTCAATGTTTTATTTTTCATAGGTTTTATGACTCATGAGGTTTTATTACTCAAGAGATACATATTTGCCTCGAGGATTATGTCTTAAGAGGTTTATGACTCAATAGGTTTTATGATTCAAGTAATTTTTTAACTTCAGATGTTTAATGACTTAAGAGATTATCTATTCGAGGTTTTGGTCATTATTTATGTCGTTGTTGTTTGCAAGTCAGTTTATAATTTGCTTAGTCTGATTTTAACTAAGCTAACCCGGTGTGGTTTGATATAGGTTTGTCATGGACTGATGTATCTTAGAATTAGTCTGGTTTTATATATATATATATATATATATATATATATATATATATATATATATATATAATTGTAAAAAACTAACTTTAGAAGATTGTAAGAACAGTATGGAATATATGAACTTAAAATAAATACATTTAAACGATTATATCGTTGTATTTTTTTATATCAACGTGATTAAACGCTCTGGATCCAACTATAAACTTTTGAAAAATTGAAACTAACCAACAGTTAACATACCAACTTGTTGCACTCATTCGTGGGCCAAATTCCAGCACAACCAATTGCATAAATCCGTAGGAAACGCGTTCTAAATCAATGACCTACTTCACTTGACTATCTAAATACCGCGTTTAAATCGAGCAAATATTTGGCGGAGGCTATTAAGTATTTTTTGCTAGTACATTTATATTTCTCCGTATTGATCTGGTTAGTCAATGATCAGGTGACACTTGTTTAATAATAAATTTTGCAATCTATCCCTTTCAATTTGGATTAAAATCCATAGAACGGATAATTAAATTAGCATAAACATCAGAATGACGATGTCTGGTAATCTCGGGGGCACCAAGGCGGGACCTCGTTTGAGGGAAAGGGCAGGAAGCATGGTTGTACGGTATTTTGACACCAATTAATGGCATGCTGAACCCTTTGTAGGTTAGGGAAGTAGGCCCCTATACCCATTACCACTTTAGGAAAGGTTCGATTCTACGCCCCATCGCAGGGTCCATCGGATGCGTGGTGAATGAGAAAAAGGAGAGTATGAGATATTGGTGTTGTGAGTGCGCCCACTGCTTCGAGCCTCCTGTGGGGCGCTCCTCCTCCGCGTCCACATCAAAGAAGGTCAGGCTTCATATCATCAAAAGAGGCTTGGTCGAATGAGACTCTTAAATACTTTGGACTTTGCGATAGTACCATTCGACAGAGTCACTGAAGTGGACTTGATTCCATTGGTCATCCCCGTTCATGTAACGTGTTCATCCTCGAAGGCAAAACGAGCCTTCTCGTTCATCCATCTGATCAATGGCTTGACTGCGGGTGTGGAAGCGCTAGATCTTCCCCCCCAGCTGATGTTACACAGTCTGTCTGGAGAAATTGCTGGCTGAAATCTCACTAATCTCCCGAAAAACTGCTGGAGCCATTTTTTGAAACGGTCTTTATTCACGCTTTGAAGAACGTCTCACTTTCCCTTCTTGATTTCTTCCTCGGTTCACCGGTTGATTTCCCAGCCTTACATAAATCCGTTTTTTTCATAGGTTGACGCAGTATTACGGTCTATAGTTTAGAAGAGCTTGGTTGTCTCTGTAAAGACTCCAATTAAAAAACACTCATGGGGCGTCGCTTTACGATCATCTCTCGGACACAGAGAGAGGTATGACCGATTTCTTAGGCATGTTACGTGGACGACACCTGCAAGAGAAGGCCGTCACGAAGTTACTAGCTATGTAAACAATGCCTATTCTCATCAAGAAACTTAAGCGTTCTGATCATTTGGGACACTTCATTTTTTATAAGAATTCCTTATCTGCTGATTAATTCATTTTATTCATCTAAATTTGCACTCTTTTCAAGGTGTACCAATTTTGTACACTTATAATAGAAATACTGGCGTTAATATCTTTTTAAACTGTTAATGTATGCCACCATCTCCAGCTGTACAATGAAAACCATGAACATACACATAAATTTATATATGTATGTACATATAATAAGCTGGAACGAAGAGGTATGCGACATATGGGAGATACAGAGGGAGAGTAGACCCCTAAGGGGGCAGAAGTTTAAGTTTCGGGTAAAAATATCACAATTTTAGACATCAGTTTAGGCTCTAATGAATTTTGGATATACCTTTTTTTTTTTAATTTCCCTCAGAAAACTTTAATCTTCGCTTTCACTTCCCTTCCCGTCTTCAAAGCACAACATACTAACTCTTCTGTCCTTCCCAATGGAGTACTATTGTCACCTATGGGAGTACACATAACTGCAGCCCTAGGGTTACAAGGGGTCCCAATCGCTGGTTGGTGTAAATATCACACAATATGATCCGGACCTCCCCCTCCAAACAAGCACTATCCCCTGGTTAAAAAAAGGTGCCTTCAGGCTCACTATTAATTGCTATGCTAATCTTTATGTGTAATTCATTATTCGGGTGGTGGCTCTCGTCCACGATACGAGGGGTGAATGGCGGATCTTACCATCATCGTACCTAGAGGGAGATGAAAATAAACATAAACTACATCTAATTAAAGGAGAAATTGTTAAAGTTAAGTACATTTTTTTATTATTAATGGCTATATTTTATCGATATTCTTCTGTTAACTACCATTTAGAGATTTTTATTATTTAAATTAACTAAGAAATCGGAGAATAAGAGAAACCACAAGTGGTACAAGGTTTTTTTTATTACTAACGTTTTTCTCTTCTGGAAGTTCTTCAGAGTAACAAGAAACTAAGACCAAATTTTTTTTTATTTACCATTATTTTTAAGATCATTATTTTTATTGATGTAAATATATTCTTATCCATTCAAATATGCAGAGGTTTTTATTGATGTAATGTAAATATATTCTTATCCATTCAAATAGGCAGAGGTTTTTATTGATGTAAATATATTCTTATTCATTCAAATAGGCAGAGGTTTTTATTGATGTAAATATATTCTTATCCATTCAAATAGGCAGAGGTTTTTATTGATGTAAATATATTCTTATTCATTCAAATAGGCGGAGGTTTTTATTGATGTTAATATATTCTTATCCATTCAAATAGGCAGATGTTTTTATTGATGTCAATATATTCTTATTCATTCAAATAGGCAGAGGTTTTTATTGATGTAAATATATTCTTATCCATTTAAATAGGCAGAGGTTTTTATTGATGTAAATATATTCTTATTCATTCAAATAGGCAGAGGTTTTTATTGATGTAAATATATTCTTATTCATTCAAATAGGCGGAGGTTTTTATTGATGTAAATATATTCTTATTCATTCAAATAGGCAGATGCTTTTATTGATGTAAATATATTATTATCCATTCAAATAAGCAGATGATTTGAATTGTTGAGGAGAGTAAAGGCGTTTATTGTGTCGAATTTTTCTGATGTGTGTATGCTTTTCGGGTCTAGGCGAATTTACCGACAAATATTCATCAGGAAATTCAATTTATAGATATACACAATTCTCCTACAAGAATTCAAGTAAAAATAATAAAGAAAATATTAAAATTTGAAATAGTACTATATAACTAGCTCGTGTTTTGATCCTTAATTTAGCATATTTTATCTTTGATATAGGAAATTACTTTCATAGCCTTTTAGGATACCAGGCAATGACTTCGCCACTACCCCCTACGGAGGGGGCTAGCGCTTCGCTACTAAGATTAAAATTTAAAATCTAAAAAAACCCAGCCATGGTTAAATTTTTATAAATTTTCTGAACTTCAGCAATTGTAATTCATTTTCTTTTAAAACATACTAAAGCATTGGATAATCATTTTTTTTTTCTGAACTTAACCATTTTGTATTTTCAAACTAAAGAAATTCATAGAAATTACCTTGATAAAAATTTAAAATATACTTACATAAGTCATAACAAACTAAGATAAAATTATTATTCAAATACTCAAAAAAATCCCCTTTTTAAATTATAGTGTTAGTGATGATGATGATGATTACAAAAACAAGGTAGAATTTCTTCTCGTAGAAATTATTAAGAATAGCTAAAAATTTTAATGACAGAACTATTAAAAATACCAAATTAGTTTAAACTAAACTTAAAACTATAAATTTGTTTATTCAAAATAAGAATGCTAGATTATGGGCTATTGACCACAAATAATCAACGACGTTGCTATACGAAGGATATCTTTCTGCAATATTTTTCCTTCGTTCAGAAGAGTTGCGATATTTTTTTCTTTGTGGTTGAGATGAAGTACCAGGCAAGTATTGATCGACTTTGACATCATTATAGTTTTGTTCTTTCTTCAGACAGTCGAAAACTTCCAAATATTAGAATGCTGTCCAGCAACCACTAAACGTTTTCGTATATTCGTTTGAGAAATTCAATTCACTTCGCCACTGTGGGAGTGGTGGAAGAAAATTATTTTGAAGCCTATTACTTCTTCTTTATATATATATATATATATATATATATATATATATATATATATATATATATATATATATCGCGAATTCTTGTAGCTCAGGATACATGTTGAAGGAAAACCTAAGCAAGACTGAGCTTATATTTTCCTTCATTATTTATATATATATATATATATATATATATATATATATATATATATATATATATATATATATATATATATATATATATATATATAGATAGATATATATATCGTAGAATTAGGTAGTTATCGCCTAATTTTCGATTCCTTCGTTTGTTCGGGGAAGGACTACGACGACCTAAAATAATAATTGGAATTAAATTTCGTTGAGTGCGCGGGGTTTAGTTATTCGAATCCTTTAAATATGGTTGGCCGAGATTGGACTTATTTAATTAGGCTTTGGTGGTTGGAGGAATTAAACATGAATTACAAAAAAAAACATATAATACATATAATTACACTCTCTAGTTATTATTACTGCAGAAATTGGGAAATTATAAATAAATACCAATAACACTAGCCAACAAATTTTAACTTTGTGTCTGCTACTTAAGTAAATGTTGTTGTATCTAACTAATTTTGGTGCGCTGGTTCCATATCTGTGCTCAGATTTGTCCGAGCACGTAAAGTTCCTAACTTATGCAACTAGGCTTTATGGCTCACTTTGTCACCTTGGATAAATTAATGATATAATTATTACGAGTTTGAGAAGAATGAGACGTTTCTGGGCAAAGGTTTGGAATCGGGGCACCCTATTTGGCATTATGTACGTCCTTTTGCAGACCCAGACAGGATATGTATTACATATAAAAGAGGTAGAACTCACCTAACTATAAATTTCTTCAAAAATGTTTGAGACTCTTACTCTTGCGCTTGTACGTGGATATAGGATCCTCCCGTTGTAGGAACTAGCAGTAGTCACCCATCATGTTTTCGTTGAAGCGACCTTGATACCTGCTTTTCATCATTGTGATATCTCGGTTGAACCTTTCCCCATATTCGTCACTAATATCACCCATATTAGATGGAAAGAAATCTAGATGCGAATGGAAGAAATGCATCGTAAGAGACATCCGAAGTCCCATTCGTTGATAGGCCTTTATCATGTTGTCCACTAGTTCTTCATAGTTTTCAGCCCTATGATTCCCAAGGAAGTTTTGCAATACATGGACAAATGAATCCCATGCTTCCAACTCAAGTGGAGTTAGTTTATTTCTGAACTCCCTGTCACGTATCAATCCTCTGATCTCCGGCCCTACAAAAATGCCAGCTTTAAGTTTAGCATCGGTTTCTTTGCACCAAATTTCCCTTTGAGATACTGGAATCCATCAGAATCATGGGTCATTGCTTTAACAAAATTCGTGATAAGGCCAAGTTTGATATGAATTGGTGGAAGGTAGATCTTCTGTGGATGTACCAAAGTCATGTGCTTCAAATTGTATCGGCCAACTATGTATTCTTCTCTTTCGGGCCACCTTTTGACAATAAAATGATTCCTGTCGTCACGGCTGTTTCATAGGCATAAGAAGCACATAATGTTTGTATATCCTAGCTGCAGTCCACAAGTAAAGAAATAACCTTTAGATCACCAGAGATATTTCACTTATGATGCGAGTAATGAACACTTTCCAAAATAAATTTCATTGAGTCATATGACTCTATCATCCCAACAATAAGTGCGACAGGAATTGAAGGTTTTTGTTACCATTGTGTAGCAACACAACTTTAAGGCTAGGAATGTTTTCATCAATGAACAGTCTCCATTCATCAGGTAAATGCTCCTTTCCTAGCTGATTCATTAGGCCATTAACATCAGTACAGAAACAAGCACCGTCTTTTTCTTCATAGAAGGCAGCTAAGGCCTCATGGCTTTTACGGAAAGTAGATATTTTTTGCACCGTCCTCTAGAAGATTCCATTGCTGTAGTCTGGAGCCCAACAGTTCTGCGTTCTCCTTTGACAACGACAAATCCCTCACCAAATCATTCAATCTTTCTTGATTTATCAACTGGATCTTCTTCTCCATAGAATCATCCTCATACATTTCATCGTCATTGTTATCCTCCTCTTCAGGCGATGAATCATCTTCTTTACTGCACTAGCTGATCGAGGAACTGGGATTGGCTTCTCCATATTATGGGAGACTGGTTTTATAGCTGACTTAAAATCTGGATATAGAGTTTTGACTTGTTCTTATTTGAGAATCCCGCAATATTCATCATACAAAAGTAGCAAGCAAACACATGGTTTGTTGGCTCACGCCATACCATTGGTACAGCAAAAGACATACTCTTCCGTTTGCAATTTAACCACTGTGTGAGCTCCTATAACACACAATACAAGGTTTGTGAAGTGCCCAGGGGTTGTTTTGTTCCCTAACTTTACAACCAAAATAATAATAATTGTATGCAGTTTTCACTCTTTTAGCTAAGTTTTCCGCTGGTTGCTTTGAGTATATCTTCTACAGATATAACAAATGTTGACTGGGCTATTTATACATCCTCGCCGATTCATGTTTTCAACTTAGTTTGTATATATCCTGTTATATACTTTTGTACAATCTCATTTCATTTACAAATTAATTGAGAGATAAATATAAAAGAAAAATGCAATTAATCACTGTATGTAAATACCGTTTCAACACCCTTACTAAAATGGCTAAATTTGACAACGTGATAAAGCAGGAGTGTAGCGCAGGAACCAAACACACAAAACACACCTTTTCACTATGTGTAATTAAAAATTATGTGGGTAACTCAGAAACCTTGCGTGCTAGAACGATTATGATTGCAGATTCGGAATCAGCATACTCGATTTAGTATAAATCACAAATTAATACCCAAGTAGCAAAATCATTGTTGAATAGTGTAATTACTTATGCCACAAGGGCTCAATACTCCGAGTACTAACCCCATAGGGTTTAGGAAGAAACTACCAATAGAATCTTAGCCTTAGGGGCACACTAATTCACTTTAGTTATTAGAGATGACTCGAGAGGAAACTACTTGATGAGTCTTAGTCAGAGGGCGTCACACCGCCTCGAAGAGGAAAGGAAAAGTATAAATATCTTACTATTTTGGGGGGGGGGGGGTTATCACAAATAGACGCTCGGGGAAGATTCTCCAAGTAGACGCTTAAAAGGGGAAAATTCTCCTGTAGACGCTCGATGGGGAAAACTCCTGTGGGGCTGAGACTGTGCGCTTCTTCTGAACGGGTCCTTCGATCCTGAGGCTGTCGTTTCAAATGAGATCGTAGCTGCGGGCCGGTATGGCACCGTGTTCTATCGCTCGAGGATATGCGCCGTAAGTGGATGATTCCAGAGACGTCTTAAAAGAGGCCGCCGAATACCTTCTGTATTTTTCCTGTTTGGCTCACTCGAGAGCAACGTAGAGACAGCTTACCACGATGAACTGGGGTCTGCTCCAAGGGGGGGAGGGGGTACGTCTTCGGGACTCTTCCTTGGGCGGATTCTGACGGAATACTTCCACGATTAATTTTATGACGGGAAATATACAGCGTTCGCCGGAACTCCTATATTTGCTAACGGAAGCATTTAAGCCCTGCCTCACCGCCTCGGCGTTTATAGCTCGGCGGCAGGGTTTTGATGGTCCAACTGAACGGAAGGACTTCTTGGTTAATCTCGCTGGAAGTTTGACATTGGGCGTAGGGCATTGCTCTTCCCGACAACTCTCGTTTCACACGACTCCTTCAAAGAAATTTTTACTCGATCTCTCTTACTTCGACAATATATATTATGGCTGGTTTTATTGAAATCGACCGCTAGTCTCGTGTTAATAATTTTCTTTTCGATCTTCTCCATTTGTCTTATGCTCGCCTTTTCTGCATTGTTCAATGTTCAACCCGTAAATAAGCCTATCGAAGTACATTAGAGCCTTATATTTATTAATTAAAAAAGGTGGAAGGAAATTAACGCACATTAGCACTTTCTTTTCTTATACTGACGCGTTTAGATACAAGTATCATCTTCAGAGTTAAAATGAGAAATTAATACATACCACCTCAACAATGATGCACCTAAAAAACATACACCAGAAATACATGGAACTTGCCTTAACAGAAAAATGATGAAAGAAAACACAATATTTTTAGAGTATGCTCCCAATAGACGCAAATTACTTCTCCTTGAAGCAATATGTGTTCAAGAAACCCGACCAAGTCTAAATATACAATCAAACTTCCATGAAATCCAGCCACTGTAAGACGAGGAAATCGAAGGGCCAGGTACATTTACGACAGGACAACTGTATCTAGCCGTTAATCACTCACCTCTGGGAAGCAGCTTACCCCCCCCTCTCCGGCCACTCACTTACACTTTCTCGACCAGTCCCCGCCTGCACCCCCTCAGCCTGCTTGGTCGCTTACATGTGTATACGTTCGGTTCGTCAGTTTGTTAACACATTTTTTATAACATATAAACTGGAATAAATGTATTAATTTCCCATTTTAAATCTGAAGATGATATCTAGAGCCGTGATTTACAACATATGCTTCCTTCTCATTATATACTAGAATGTCATTGCCTCCCTTTTTAAGACTGACTTAAAGGGTACATTCCAAATAATATTGAAATAACTATAAATGAAATATTTTAAAAATGATAAAGTGAAATATTTATCTTCCTTCAGATTATACGAGTATATAATCTATAGAATTATAATTCTAAATTTAGAAAAATCAATATTCCTATAGAGAAGACTTTTCTGAACTCTTTAAAAGTGATAATCAGAGAATGCCCACATTTGATCACCCACAGAATTGGATAAAGGGCGCATTGGTAAATTACAAAAGTAAATATTTTCAAGTAAAAACAAAGTACGCAGAGTTAAGGAGATTATCAATTTAATAACGAAAGAAATCAACACGTTACTTGTTGATGTAAAAAGGCGAAAATAAAAGGTGAATTCTCTTCAAGGAGGTTTTATACATAAATTCCAAAAGATATGGGTCAGGATAGATGAAAGAAATTGTGGAGTAGGTATATAGCCACTGGACACTTAGAAACAAGAAGGGCTCACAACATTTTGTGCCTATCCTGGCTCAGGTACGAGGCTGAAATGAGATTCTAATAACTGGCTTCGGAAAAAGGTAAATATGCAAAGTCTTTCAGAAGCCGAATGTCGATGACTTCAAGTTTACATCTGCCTCTGAGCCGATTATCTTGGAAGGGAGCTACTGTAAAAACGTTGTCGGGGCCCTGTAACTCGATGGATTAATTACTGAGAATAATTAGAAGACATACAAGATCCAGGGCGTTCATTTTCCTTTAGTTGGAATAGAAAGAGGACGGGTGACAGATAAGAGAAAAGGTGAGCGAAACATGGAATAGTAACAATGTTAATAAATGGCAATGATTACAGCAGAAATCTAATTAACCCTACATGATGGACCCTGAGGATAGAAGCATGACCTCAGTATATCCTTGTGTAAAGAGAAGCAACACTCAGGAAAAAGAACTACAAGTTTCATGCGGAATAAAGAATATTTGTGAAAGTGCAGAAAACTATGTTGTTGTTAGCTCAAGGTAAAAATATTGAATATTTGATCTCTTAAGTCAGTGTTTGATGAGAGTTCTCCTATTATATAAGGCTAAATTTTCCTTGGATTAAAAAAACCCTGCCTGAAATCTTGGCTGAATGATATAGTTCTAGGAAACATGCTGGTTCACATTTCATATGTGGATGACACATTGTTCTATTGTTGTACATTGTTCTATCAGGTTAAGTGGTGGGGATCTGTAGATAGTGACGAATACGTATCGACCATAACGAATGCAGACGTATTCATGAGTGAATATTTGCAAAAATATTGTCTAAGGTATAGAACACAGAAATTCATGCTAACCTGAGTTGAAGCTCCTGGTAGATGAAGCCTATCGAAATTTAGGGCCTGTTTTTTTAGGGGGAAGAGGTCACCCTGTATAAAGCAATAGGTCAGAAGGAGCACTATAATGTACTATATAGCTATTTTTAATTAAGAACGGGTATGTAGGTAGGAAAGAGGACTCTAAGTGTTATATTTGATTCATATTTTACTCGTAACATACTCGTAGCTAGGCAATGATAATATTTGTTATGTCATCGAGATACAATGTTAAGAAACTCTACTGATTCCATTATCGAAAAATAAAATGAATTTTACCATGAGTCAAATGGAATGTGAAAAGACAAAGGCTAGTTTTTAAATCACAAAAAGGAAACTATATATTACATTTATGGTGTTTGTACATAGAAGGATCGTTTCAATCGTTCCATGAAGTCCTAGCGTGGCAAATTCAAGTCAGGCGGAATGAAGAGAAGTGCTATTATGACGAAGGGGACACTGAATACTGACTAGGTCTTGTGAAATATATTGCCAAATGAGATATTCCATGACAATAGTAAGTGCTGATTCAAAAGGGAGGTTAAATATCTGTGATTCAGCAAATGTCTAGTATTGTAGCATCCAATTGAAAGGTGGAGTAGAGCCAACAAGGAACTCCACAAATCAGAACTCCGTTGGACCTATTAAAGTCATGGAATCGGGCACACAAATCGATCACCAAAATAATAGGTCATGTTGTAACAATGAGCTAATTTAGAACAAAGCAAATACTTGTAAATAATGTTAAATCGCAATAATATGTATCAATGCAAAATAGAATATATTGTAATGAGGCCAGCGAAATCGTTGAGGTTCCACGTGAATGTACAAACATACACACATCAGGAAACAAATGTGAGCCGAAAGTCTAGACACAGATAACGCAGGCAGTGGAAAACAGTTGCACAAACGTATAATGGAATCTGATCTGACCAGCCAAAGTTTACATGAACCTGTAAAACGACAAAATAAATCTTTATATGGATATAAGCTTGATAACCTCAGTCAGGTGGCCAAAATGCAAATACTCTTTTTTGTGCACACATGCCTACACTGAACATGCGCACTTCCTTTGGCTCCGCTCATCAGTCTAAGTAGAGAACACACGCACATACTTCTGACCATATAAGCTCTGCCCCAGATTAAGAGTAGAGAAGTCACACCTCTTTAATTGGAGTTGGTATAAATAGACGGGCTGCAACATTCTGATTATTATTATTCATTCTTCATTATTATCATTCTGATTTGTATATTAGCAGCGTCACGAGTCTGTTCCTCGTCCTCAATTCATCCGTTCATAGTCTTAACAATTTGACGCAGAAGGAGACTTACAAGAAACACGGAACATTAACACTGATATTCAGCCCATAGGCGTTAACGCGCAAACAAACCACTGAAAACTCAACTATTTCGCTTGCCTGAACTGAGGTAGCCCTAAGCCGAGATTAAGGCCTATAAAACCTGCCATTTTTCTTTCCAGTCCTTCCTTCTCTCAAGTAATAACCAGGTTAATATTCGAACCCAGCCTACAAGCAGATTGCCCGAAAGAACCCTTTGACGTCAGAAAACTCGACTATAAGGCCGCCTTAACCAGACACCCATACACTGGTAACCCATTGTCAAACCTATAGTATCACCGGTGGTATTAATTAAATTAAATCATCTTTATCGTTAGAAATATGACTTTCCTTCTTCTCCCGTTTCGTTATCTTTTATGTTGTTCATCCTTTTGCTTTGAAGACTCACCTTTTCTTAGTTGGAAGACAGGAGCTGCGTGAAGGTCAATGGGCTTAAAGAGTGCCATATGAAAATAGTATTATTATTTCCCTCATCACGAAATACCTATTCCCTTTTAAATTTACTGTTTGTTATTTTACAGTTTGCACATAACTGTTCATCAGTAGTAATTTTCACTGTTTGCTTTTCTTGACAGCCAACGGAAACAACTCTTGTACGAGAACAAAACTCATTTGCTTACAGTTGATAATACAGTGAAAGTCGTTTCTTTTCAACTCTTTTTGAAATTCATTTGGAGGCTTCGAAAAAAGCTTTTGGGGATATTTTTGCTTTGTTAAAAAATCTCAAAACTCCGGTTTGGATTATTTGTTGGCCAAAATGATTTCGAACTTAAAACTCATTTAGGATACAAGGAGGCACGTACATACTAAAGGCAAATAACGGAAAATATACAAATATTGAGCACACTTATAGCCCAGGAAAAACACTTTATCAATCTTATAGCATATGAACGCACCCAGTGTCTTTAATGGGCACTTAATATTTTCGTAGCGATGGCTAGCAGATAGCAAGGACGCATAATTTTCAGCCTTCATTCCCGACCAGGTTTCCAGAAAGTTATTCCTCTTTATGTTGTTACGAATTTATTCCACTATTCTTAATTCACGAAGTAAGGGTACGTAGTCAATATATATATTCTACAGTCCATGGAAGATGAGGCTGCTTTGCAATAACTTTCAACACTAACCAATGAACAATGGTTGTTATCTTTCATAATATGGTAAATAATTGCGCTAAAGTGTCTGTGTTTGCTGTCGCCACCTCTCCTCTTTGGTAAACCTCCTTTTTACCTATTTCATCTTGTTTTCTACTAATACAAGGTTGTTCAAAAGGTTTCTGGATGGAGACCCCCACTCCCTCGTCAAAAACCTATTTTTCTAGATAAGAGCTAAATCTGAGCCAAACCAGGTTTCCAACCTTTTCCAACTTTATAACCACTTTGTGTATGATCAGTCTTTTAAAGTGTACCAGGTTCTCAGCTGTTACATTGGCATGATGAGAGACAACTTTGGTATGAAGCTTTCTTCCGCATTTAAAAAACTTTCGTCTAATTTCTGAAGAAAATGATCCTTATATGTTCAATTGTTCTCTGACCTCAAAGTATTGGGTTGAGGAATAAGTTCTTTCGGTTTTATCAAATTTACTCATTACCATTAGAATTTTTAGAAAAACATCATTTTTAATTAATAACAATATGCAATTTAATCAATAATATATTCTCCGTTGTTATTTACGACTTCTTCCTAACGTTCAACTAGTTTTTCGATGCCTCTGCAAAAATAATATCTGGATTTTGACTCGAAGCATTCGTCTAACCAGGTTCTTAATTCCACATCAGTATTGAACGAAACGCCGCACACATTGTTGGAGAGCGATCGGAACAGTTGGAAATCCGATGGAACCAAGTCTGTAGAATATGGAGGATGCGGCAGGATTTCCCAATTAAGCGTTTAGATAGCGTCTGTTGTCATATTGGCAATGTGAGGACGATCATTGTCGTGTTGCAGAAAGAATCCATAACGTCGATGAGGTCGCTTTTCACGAATAGCTTCGCCGAGTCAATACATTTGTTGAACGTAGAGTTCTGCATTGACAATCTCGTTGTTCGCAAGAAGCTCATAAAGAATGATGCCTTCACAATCCCACTACACAGACAGCATCGTCTTTCGTGGATGAAGTGCTTGCTTTAATCGCGGAAGTTCTTTTTTATTGGGGCTAAGCCATTGTTTTCGATGGTTCATGTTGACATAAACACACCACTTTTCGTCGGCAGGGATGATGCGGTGAAGAAATCTGTCCTTATATCCACGAGTAGCCTTGTGACGAGCAAGCAAAGCTGCGGCAATCGTGGAGCGTTGAAGTTTGTTGCTTTCGCTCAAAGCGTGCGGAACCCATGCACCAAGATTTTCACTTTCCCCATCGAATGAAGGTGATTCACTACAATTTTCTGATCACACACCAATTGTACAGCCAATTCTCTAGTCGATTGACGAGGATTTTCATGAAGAAGGTCGTTCAATCGATCTTCATCCAACTTAATGGGGCGACCAGAACGTTCTTCGTCATTAAGATTGAAATGACCGTTTTTGAAACGTGAAAACCACCATTGAGCTGTCTTTTATGATAAAGCATTTTCTCCGTACACAGCACAAATATCGCGACGAACTTTGGCTACATTTGCATTGTTCCCGTCTCGATTGAAATTGAATAACAACAATTGTCGAAAATGCGCCTTTCTTTCAACTTGACATTACATTTTGAGGGTACAGAACAAAAATTAAATTAACCCAACTTTTAAATAAACCGCAATGACTTATTACTCAACTTCAAGACGTAGCCTAAGCAAAAGCCTAATAGTCTACGCTGTTAAGAGACGTAGCCTAACCTTTGCAAAGTTTGCTCTCATTATAAAATTATTGTTTCTTAATATGTGCTCAAATTATTCCTCAACCTAATAGTTTATGAACAGGCTATCTTTTCCTTGCTAGAAACACTTGGCATCATATTTGATGTCGACCTTTCTAACTTTCATTTGACTGGGTCGTTTGAACCTCTGTGGCATTGTTTTGATTGTTGTATATTTTTAGGATCATATTATTACACGCATGTTTTGTCATAAGTAGCTATTAGTAGCAGAAATTCAGCAGGATGAGAATCGCATTTGTTTAAAATCTGAATTAAGAGATTTCCCTTAGTTACGAGTCGATCCTCACGCAACAGTTGTAGCAATTATCGGATAAGAAGTTTGCTTAAGTCTTGACGATCCTTCAAGATTGCATAAAACGATCCCTCTGATAAATTTGCTCTCAAACGATCGATGTTTCCTTTGTTAATTGTAGGTTGAAAGTCATCTCGATGATCCTTTCTTCTAATTAAAAATCAATTTGAACTTTGCTAGCACGTCCTTTTTTACTAAAGCAGTGTCTCCATTACCTCTTAGTACATTATAAAAATATCTTTTTTTATTACCAAGCTTAACCAAAAAGTTTATGTTGGTTCTACTTTCAATTTCCGAGAAATTGTGTTAGCTTTGAGAGTGTATTTTTTGCATCGACGTAAATCCTGCAATTTTGATTAATTACTGATCGGATTTGTACGGCACATTGCTGGTTCATTCCCGAATATTTAACGTTGGAACAAGAACAAAACATTTTACATTTATGACGAGAGCAGAAGGCATTTTCAGGACACTTTCTGAATGCATCTAGGAGGCCAGAAACTGCGGCTGGTGAAATCGTAGAAATTCTCCGACAACCACTTTGTAATAGAACGAGTTGAAGCTGCGTTAATTTCAACTTCTATCACATATTAATTAAAACCACGATGTCGCCCACGTGCATCTTCGATTCGAAGCTTGGCGCCTTATCACATCCACCGGATGTCAATGTTTAAACAAGGAGGTTATCGTCCCCCCCGTTCGCCCCCATACGCCGACCTCGCCAAATTGAGTTAGGCTTACGGGCAGATAAGGCATTGTTCTCCAGCCGGGCTGTGCGTTCCCTCGAAGCTTCCACTCCATTGTCCCCAACGCCAAGCAGATGTCCTGGCTATTTATATGGAAACTTTACCACTAAGATCAGATTGGAGATCCAGATTTTCGTCGCGAAACATCACCACGACCCTCTCTCCCTTTGTGCGCCAAGGGACCTCGACCTCGAGATTCACCATCACTTGTCCAGAAGGAGGACAATATCCCTTGAGGGCCAAAGTTCGAGCCTTTGCGACGCCGAGTTCAAAAGGCTTCCCCCTTGTTGTTCAGAGCAGAACAGCACTAGAACAGCCATTGTTCGTTCGAGCCCCGTTGACAAGAAACGGTTCTCACCCTTCCCCCTTCTTGTTCAGAGGAGAACAGCATTAGAACAGCCATTGTTCTTGAGCCCGTAGACAAGAGACGGTTCTCACCCTTCCCCCTTGTTGTTCAGAGGAGAACAACATTAGAACAGCCATTGTTCTTGAGCCCGTAGACAAGAGACGGTTCTCACCCCCCCTTTGTTCAGAAGAGAACAACGTAGAACAGCCATTGTTCTTCAAGCCGTTTGTCGAGAAACGGATCTCCTTCCCAAGACGCCACGTCAGGATCCTTTTATTCCCCCCCTTCGGCTGACACTCGCCAGCGGACCGAAATTCCTTCAAGCCACCTTCCACTGCACCACTAGCGTAAAGTTACGTAAGCCAAACGTCACCTTTGAGTACTTAACCCTTTTGTCAATTCTATCTGGTGCTTTAAATGGTTTATCGAACCATCCCATCTCTTTAACTCTATATTTGTTTTACCTTTTTAAATCCTTTAAATCCTCGGATTAGCCGAGCCCCCACGAACCTTTCCATTCTCTGTTTATGTCAATATTTTCCGTCTTGTGTTTGTTGATAGTTATTATTAATAAAACTCTATTTTATTAATGATAGCAATATTATTATCCTTGAGCTCAGTTCCACTGCTTAAGCATATCGAAGATACATAATATCGGCCGCCAGACATTAACGCACTCTAAAGATAATTAAAGAAGTTCCCTCAACGAATAGTGATATATGTTATATCGTTGGGAGTCATTCTACGACATATATATATATATATATATATATATATATATATATATATATATATATATATATATATATATACTATTTAAATTTGGTATCAGGTGTGTAAGATTTAACGCTATATCTTTGCAAACACTGGTCTCAGTCGAGTAAAGCATAGTGTTATTCGTTATAATAATAGAATATAGTAGTTCCCTTTTGTTTTAACGATTGCTATCCCCCTTTTTTTTAAACTTAAGAAGCTGGAGTAGCTCAAGGAACTGTTATAATAATTTGTTTGTGTTTTTTTTTGTGATTTAAGGCATTGGTTATTTAGATTGAGAAACCAAGTACGAATAGGTCAGTGCCCATATTTAGGTAGGCTAATTCTATAGAAGGCATAATTCTTGTTGCAAGGAATTTTAGTTGGTTGACTAGTGCGCCCCCAAGTGCAAAGATGACTCAGTTCGAAATCTGTAAAGCGCAAGGAGAATCCTTGGGACTTTCCGGAAAAGAACTAATTAAGTACATAAGAGAGGAACGGATAAGACAAGTGGAGCTTCACCATCAGATTGAATTAGCTCGGATTGAAGCAGAAATGCAAACAAAAGAGGAAGAAAGAATAATCCGACGAGAGGAACGAGAAAGAGAAATACAACGAGAAAAACGAGAAAGAGAAATACGACGAGAGGAACGAGAAAGAGAAATACAACGAGAGGAACGAGAAAGAGAAATCCAAAGAGAAGAAATAGAAAGGGAAAGAGTAATCCGACGAGAGGAACGAGAAAGAGAAATACAACGAGAGGAACGAGAAAGAGAAATACAACGAGAAGAACGAGAAAGAAAAATACAACGAGAAGAACGAGAAAGAGAAATCCAACTAGAAGAAAGAAGGAAGGATTCGCGCCCCTTCCCAGGAAAGCTGACAAAGTTTCCGAGCCCCGTAAAACCCCAAAACTTCTCTTCCCAAAACCAACAACGGGACTCCAAACCTCCCGTTAAGATTTCTCCTCCATCTCTCTTCCCGAAGCGACCAATTATATGCTTCACCTGTGGTGTAGAAAACCACATGAGCTGGAATTGCCCCCAAAATTCTAGGCTCAAAAGCGGACCAGCCCACCAAGTTCACCAGATTAATACAACCCCGGCTCCCCCGGTGGTACAGACCCAAGCAGAAACTTCTCCCCCCCCGTCAGGCCACCAGGTAAAATTGATTTTTGATAAAAGTTCATCGGGAACTTTGAAATATGAGGAGGGCAGCGTGGACGGCTGCCGAGTATCGACTCTCGTCAGGGACACATGATGTACGTGTTTCATCGTGTCCGACGAACTCCTCCCAGTGGCCTCTAACCACGAAAAATTCGCGGTGGTACATGACCACCTTGGGCGGGCGAACCGATTCCCCGTCGTTAGATGTTACTTGCAGTGTCAATATTATGATGGCTGGGCTGAAGTCATTATAGCACCCATACAATTCTGTTCCGTACTTATAGGACAGAGCCCCCAAGTAAGTTTCGACCCTGTGTTTCAGGCCGCCCTTCCTCAAGGCCGAGATAAGAAAGAAGCCCCGAGCCCTTCCCCATCAGAACCCCGATACCGTCCGATTTCTCGGAAACCCTTAACCAGGACTTTAGGACGGCACAAAAGGAGTGTGAATCACTAACACCCTTAGGTGATAAGGCCCAAGACAAGGACACGGAGACTGTCCGTGGACCTCAAGAAAAAAAGAACCCCCAACGCGCCCATGGAGATACCTTCGTAGAACTGGACGAAACATCGGCGCTTGAAGAAGATTACCCCGCGGAGTCCCTTAATGTAATCCAGACAGTGTGCATCCAACCTGATGCCGATTACCCTCCTCCTTCCCTACCAGGCCAGTCTTTGGAACCCTCTGACCTGGATAGTGACGCGCAGCTGACACCACGTCAGAAGAGTCAGCTACAAGAACTAATTAAATAGAGTCACCATTTACCCGCCCTATTAGCTCTTTTCGAGTGACTGCGTGAAAATGGCCTCACCATTGTCCCCCGCAAATGCCATTTTGCCCACGAAACCATCAAATATTTGGGTTTCAAAATAGGACAAAGCAAGTTAGGTCCCCGCGAGAACAAGATTAAGGCAATCGCCGACATGCCCCTCCCGATTACAAAGAAGCCATTAAGATCGTTCCTAGGATCAGCTTCTCCCTATCAGCGATTTGTTCCGAATTTCGCTGCAATTTCGGCCCCCCTATGCCCCCTTCAAAAAAAGAATTTTCCCGATCGTTTACGTTGGAATGATGTCGCTGTTTCCCATTTTAATCAGCTCAAGAGTAAGTTCATTTCTGCCCCCATTTTAAAGTTACCCAACCCGGAAAAATCCTTTGGGATTAAGACCGACGTGAGCAACGAGGGCATTGGAGGTGTACTCCTTCAATACGAGGATGACGGCACGAATCATCCAGTTGCATATGCTAGTCGTCAATTATTACCACGCGAAAAGAGATATTCCACTATGGAAAAGGAAGCTCTATAAATTATCTGGGTCATAGACAAATTCAAGATGTACTTGATAGGTAAAGAATTTCAAATAGGAACCCACCACCGTCCGTTAGCCTATATTAGGAATGTGAGACACTCAAACGGCCGCATCATGCGCTGGAGTTTACTCTTGCAAGAGTATCAGTTTAAAATAAATTATATAAAAGGTTCCGATAACCAGGTCGCTGACGCCCTCAGTAGGAATGCGTTACCGAATAGCTTAGAGTAAGTGTATTCATAGGATTAGTATCTCCATGTAGGTATATACCGTCTTGTACGACTTAAATTAAGATTCTCTTGTAATATAATTAATTAATGTATATGTCTGAATTTTGTAACGCTCAGTGTCTAATTTTTTTTGTATGTATATATATTTGTACCCATTAATTTACGCATAAATTATTTTGTCCCGTAGGTACTAATTTTATATCATTTCATTGTTCCATGCCCTTTTGTTTCTTTGATTAAGTTGTATTATAGGTTATTTTCCCCTGTAATCTAAAGATCAAAATAATCATATGTATTGAGGTAATACTAGTTAGGTACAGGAAGGTACGGTTGGTACAAGAAAACGAGTTCCCCACAACGGAGCTCTATCGTTGTCCCTTCTCTCTTTTTTTTCGAAGTGACAACTTCCCCCGGAATGGAGGGGTGTGATAGAACGAGTTGAAGCTGCGTTAATTTCAACTTCTATCACATATTAATTAAAACCACGATGTTGCCTACGTGCATCATCGATTCGAAGCTTGGCGCCTTATCACAGCCACCGGATGTCAATGTTTAAACAAGGAGGTTATCGTCCCCCCGTTCGCCCCCATACGCCGACCTCGCCAGATTGAGTTAGGCTTATGGGCAGATAAGGCATTGTTCTCTGGCCCGGCTGTGCATTTCCTCGAAGCTTCCACTCTATTGTCCCCCACGCCAAGGAGATGTCTTGGCTATTTATATGGAAACTTTACCACTAAGATCAGATTGGAGATCCAGATTTTCGTCGCGAAACATCACCACGACCCTCTCTCCCTTTGTGCGCCAAGGGACCTCGACCTCGAGATTCACCATCACTTGTCCAGAAGGAGGACAATATCCCTTGAGGGCCAAAGTTCGAGCCTTTGCGACGCCGAGTTCAAAAGGCTTCCCCCTTGTTGTTCAGAGCAGAACAGCACTAGAACAGCCATTGTTCGTTCGAGCCCCGTTGACAAGAAACGGTTCTCACCCTTCCCCCTTCTTGTTCAGAGGAGAACAGCATTAGAACAGCCATTGTTCTTGAGCCCGTAGACAAGAGACGGTTCTCACCCTTCCCCCTTGTTGTTCAGAGGAGAACAACATTAGAACAGCCATTGTTCTTGAGCCCGTAGACAAGAGACGGTTCTCACCCCCCCTTTGTTCAGAAGAGAACAACGTAGAACAGCCATTGTTCTTCAAGCCGTTTGTCGAGAAACGGATCTCCTTCCCAAGACGCCACGTCAGGATCCTTTTATTCCCCCCCTTCGGCTGACACTCGCCAGCGGACCGAAATTCCTTCAAGCCACCTTCCACTGCACCACTAGCGTAAAGTTACGTAAGCCAAACGTCACCTTTGAGTACTTAACCCTTTTGTCAATTCTATCTGGTGCTTTAAATGGTTTATCGAACCATCCCATCTCTTTAACTCTATATTTGTTTTACCTTTTTAAATCCTTTAAATCCTCGGATTAGCCGAGCCACCACGAACCTTTCCATTCTCTGTTTATGTCAATATTTTCCGTCTTGTGTTTGTTGATAGTTATTATTAATAAAACTCTATTTTATTAATGATAGCAATATTATTATCCTTGAGCTCAGTTCCACTGCTTAAGCATATCGAAGATACATAATATCGGCCGCCAGACATTAACGCACTCTAAAGATAATTAAAGAAGTTCCCTCAACGAATAGTGATATATGTTATATCGTTGGGAGTCATTCTACGACATATATATATATATATATATATATATATATATATATATATATATATATATATATATATATATACTATTTAAATTTGGTATCAGGTGTGTAAGATTTAACGCTATATCTTTGCAAACACTGGTCTCAGTCGAGTAAAGCATAGTGTTATTCGTTATAATAATAGAATACATATAGTAGTTCCCTTTTGTTTTAACGATTGCTATCCCCCTTTTTTTTAAACTTAAGAAGCTGGAGTAGCTCAAGGAACTGTTATAATAATTTGTTTGTGTTTTTTTTTGTGATTTAAGGCATTGGTTATTTAGATTGAGAAACCAAGTACGAATAGGTCAGTGCCCATATTTAGGTAGGCTAATTCTATAGAAGGCATAATTCTTGTTGCAAGGAATTTTAGTTGGTTGACTAGTGCGCCCCCAAGTGCAAAGATGACTCAGTTCGAAATCTGTAAAGCGCAAGGAGAATCCTTGGGACTTTCCGGAAAAGAACTAATTAAGTACATAAGAGAGGAACGGATAAGACAAGTGGAGCTTCACCATCAGATTGAATTAGCTCGGATTGAAGCAGAAATGCAAACAAAAGAGGAAGAAAGAATAATCCGACGAGAGGAACGAGAAAGAGAAATACAACGAGAAAAACGAGAAAGAGAAATACGACGAGAGGAACGAGAAAGAGAAATACAACGAGAGGAACGAGAAAGAGAAATCCAAAGAGAAGAAAGAGAAAGGGAAAGAGTAATCCGACGAGAGGAACGAGAAAGAGAAATACAACGAGAGGAACGAGAAAGAGAAATACAACGAGAAGAACGAGAAAGAAAAATACAACGAGAAGAACGAGAAAGAGAAATCCAACTAGAAGAAAGAAGGAAGGATTCGCGCCCCTTCCCAGGAAAGCTGACAAAGTTTCCGAGCCCCGTAAAACCCCAAAACTTCTCTTCCCAAAACCAACAACGGGACTCCAAACCTCCCGTTAAGATTTCTCCTCCATCTCTCTTCCCGAAGCGACCAATTATATGCTTCACCTGTGGTGTAGAAAACCACATGAGCTGGAATTGCCCCCAAAATTCTAGGCTCAAAAGCGGACCAGCCCACCAAGTTCACCAGATTAATACAACCCCGGCTCCCCCGGTGGTACAGACCCAAGCAGAAACTTCCCCCCCCCCCCCGTCAGGCCACCAGGTAAAATTGATTTTTGATAAAAGTTCATCGGGAACTTTGAAATATGAGGAGGGCAGCGTGGACGGCTGCCGAGTATCGACTCTCGTCAGGGACACATGATGTACGTGTTTCATCGTGTCCGACGAACTCCTCCCAGTGGCCTCTAACCACGAAAAATTCGCGGTGGTACATGACCACCTTGGGCGGGCGAACCGATTCCCCGTCGTTAGATGTTACTTGCAGTGTCAATATTATGATGGCTGGGCTGAAGTCATTATAGCACCCATACAATTCTGTTCCGTACTTATAGGACAGAGCCCCCAAGTAAGTTTCGACCCTGTGTTTCAGGCCGCCCTTCCTCAAGGCCGAGATAAGAAAGAAGCCCCGAGCCCTTCCCCATCAGAACCCCGATACCGTCCGATTTCTCGGAAACCCTTAACCAGGACTTTAGGACGGCACAAAAGGAGTGTGAATCACTAACACCCTTAGGTGATAAGGCCCAAGACAAGGACACGGAGACTGTCCGTGGACCTCAAGAAAAAAAGAACCCCCAACGCGCCCATGGAGATACCTTCGTAGAACTGGACGAAACATCAGCGCTTGAAGAAGATTACCCCGCGGAGTCCCTTAATGTAATCCAGACAGTGTGCATCCAACCTGATGCCGATTACCCTCCTCCTTCCCTACCAGGCCAGTCTTTGGAACCCTCTGACCTGGATAGTGACGCGCAGCTGACACCACGTCAGAAGAGTCAGCTACAAGAACTAATTAAATAGAGTCACCATTTACCCGCCCTATTAGCTCTTTTCGAGTGACTGCGTGAAAATGGCCTCACCATTGTCCCCCGCAAATGCCATTTTGCCCACGAAACCATCAAATATTTGGGTTTCAAAATAGGACAAAGCAAGTTAGGTCCCCGCGAGAACAAGATTAAGGCAATCGCCGACATGCCCCTCCCGATTACAAAGAAGCCATTAAGATCGTTCCTAGGATCAGCTTCTCCCTATCAGCGATTTGTTCCGAATTTCGCTGCAATTTCGGCCCCCCTATGCCCCCTTCAAAAAAAGAATTTTCCCGATCGTTTACGTTGGAATGATGTCGCTGTTTCCCATTTTAATCAGCTCAAGAGTAAGTTCATTTCTGCCCCCATTTTAAAGTTACCCAACCCGGAAAAATCCTTTGGGATTAAGACCGACGTGAGCAACGAGGGCATTGGAGGTGTACTCCTTCAATACGAGGATGACGGCACGAATCATCCAGTTGCATATGCTAGTCGTCAATTATTACCACGCGAAAAGAGATATTCCACTATGGAAAAGGAAGCTCTATAAATTATCTGGGTCATAGACAAATTCAAGATGTACTTGATAGGTAAAGAATTTCAAATAGGAACCCACCACCGTCCGTTAGCCTATATTAGGAATGTGAGACACTCAAACGGCCGCATCATGCGCTGGAGTTTACTCTTGCAAGAGTATCAGTTTAAAATAAATTATATAAAAGGTTCCGATAACCAGGTCGCTGACGCCCTCAGTAGGAATGCGTTACCGAATAGCTTAGAGTAAGTGTATTCATAGGATTAGTATCTCCATGTAGGTATATACCGTCTTGTACGACTTAAATTAAGATTCTCTTGTAATATAATTAATTAATGTATATGTCTGAATTTTGTAACGCTCAGTGTCTAATTTTTTTTGTATGTATATATATTTGTACCCATTAATTTACGCATAAATTATTTTGTCCCGTAGGTACTAATTTTATATCATTTCATTGTTCCATGCCATTTTTTTTCTTTGATTAAGTTGTATTATAGGTTATTTTCCCCTGTAATCTAAAGATCAAAATAATCATATGTATTGAGGTAATACTAGTTAGGTGCAGGAAGGTACGGTTGGTACAAGAAAACGAGTTCCCCACAACGGAGCTCTATCGTTGTCCCTTCTCTCTTTTTTTTCGAAGTGACAACTTCCCCCGGAATGGAGGGGTGTGATAGAACGAGTTGAAGCTGCGTTAATTTCAACTTCTATCACATATTAATTAAAACCACGATGTTGCCTACGTGCATCATCGATTCGAAGCTTGGCGCCTTATCACAGCCACCGGATGTCAATGTTTAAACAAGGAGGTTATCGTCCCCCCGTTCGCCCCCATACGCCGACCTCGCCAGATTGAGTTAGGCTTATGGGCAGATAAGGCATTGTTCTCTGGCCCGGCTGTGCATTCCCTCGAAGCTTCCACTCTATTGTCCCCCACGCCAAGGAGATGTCTTGGCTATTTATATGGAAACTTTACCACTAAGATCAGATTGGAGATCCAGATTTTCGTCGCGAAACATCACCACGACCCTCTCTCCCTTTGTGCGCCAAGGGACCTCGACCTCGAGATTCACCATCACTTGTCCAGAAGGAGGACAATATCCCTTGAGGGCCAAAGTTCGAGCCTTTGCGACGCCGAGTTCAAAAGGCTTCCCCCTTGTTGTTCAGAGCAGAACAGCACTAGAACAGCCATTGTTCGTTCGAGCCCCGTTGACAAGAAACGGTTCTCACCCTTCCCCCTTCTTGTTCAGAGGAGAACAGCATTAGAACAGCCATTGTTCTTGAGCCCGTAGACAAGAGACGGTTCTCACCCTTCCCCCTTGTTGTTCAGAGGAGAACAACATTAGAACAGCCATTGTTCTTGAGCCCGTAGACAAGAGACGGTTCTCACCCCCCCTTTGTTCAGAAGAGAACAACGTAGAACAGCCATTGTTCTTCAAGCCGTTTGTCGAGAAACGGATCTCCTTCCCAAGACGCCACGTCAGGATCCTTTTATTCCCCCCCCTTCGGCTGACACTCGCCAGCGGACCGAAATTCCTTCAAGCCACCTTCCACTGCACCACTAGCGTAAAGTTACGTAAGCCAAACGTCACCTTTGAGTACTTAACCCTTTTGTCAATTCTATCTGGTGCTTTAAATGGTTTATCGAACCATCCCATCTCTTTAACTCTATATTTGTTTTACCTTTTTAAATCCTTTAAATCCTCGGATTAGCCGAGCCACCACGAACCTTTCCATTCTCTGTTTATGTCAATATTTTCCGTCTTGTGTTTGTTGATAGTTATTATTAATAAAACTCTATTTTATTAATGATAGCAATATTATTATCCTTGAGCTCAGTTCCACTGCTTAAGCATATCGAAGATACATAATATCGGCAGCCAGACATTAACGCACTCTAAAGATAATTAAAGAAGTTCCTTCAACGAATAGTGATATATGTTATATCGTCGGGAGTCATTCTACGACACACTTCTAATTCTGTCCAGAGGTATGGCCTTACAGTCACAATCCTCTTCAGCCAAAGTTTGATCGCAATCTCAGGCAGCTTCACAGAGCCGTCTGAATTGAGCAAGAGACCTTGCTCAAACATAAGGTGCAGCAATGCGCCACTCTCACTCGAGACACACCTAAAAGCCATCACAGTTTAGGGCAATTTGGTCTTCATGATACGTGGAGCGTCGCATGGATTATAGGCAAGCCACCTGCTGTTTTGGATGTTGGGCAATTGGTCCTGGAAGAAGTTCTTTTCATCTGAGAAAACCAGATTGTCTCTGGCTTAACAGAATTATTCAGCTTGTCTGAGAGCTGATTTTATTCTTGTACGAGTGGTAGTGAAAGTCTGGGCTAGCTTCATGTTGGTGACTCTAACTTCTCGCCAGCGCTCTGATTTCCATGTTTGGGTCTTCCATCACCTTGTCCTGCAGTTGTTAGATGAATTCCGGCGTGTGGACGCAATCAGAATGCCTGCTGTGCTCCTTTCTGATGGCCACAGGTGTGTAGTCTCTGTTGCAGCTTCCCATGCCACGTCAAGCAGCCGTAAAAGTATCAAGAGAGCATTGAGCACTAGTTATGTCGTTGCCATTTTGATACCCGCCTCGAATCATCATGATACAGGTAAGTCTTTTCCAATATTCAGATGGCTTCCATTCTTACATGTCAGCAAACCTCTTCTTGACTATATCTTTCCTCTTTATGCTATCCAAACCCGTTACCTATTAACCCATACATCAAATTGTTTCTGAAAAAAGGAGACATCAAAACTTGTTACATTTATTCCAAACACCTTGTAAAACACAGCAGATAGAAGGCAGTAGATTTCTACCAAAGGTGGGCACAGTTTATCAAAAAGTTAACTTTGTCTACCGTTAATCTATTAACCTGAAAATTAAAACTTCGCTAACTGTAAATCCAGTATTCGTTAAATAGTAACTGAAGTTAACGCTAATTGTTATTTTTTATTATAAAATAACAGAAAAGTTTTTTGGGTCTAACACCAGCTAAAAAACCGCCCAAACTATAAAATACCAAAATTGCCAAAAAAGAGGAAACATAAAACTTTATGAAACACAATATTAGTATTGAACTATATAATTGATTGATAAAGTAGCCGAATGAAAAAAGAAAGGAAAACAATAAGAAAATAAATAAAAAACTCGCTAGAGACATAATTTATGTTTTGGTTTCCCTATTTTCTCATCATAGATTTTGTCAATGATATGCATGTTCCCTTTCATGAAAAGTATCATCTGAGAGTTTTCATCAGACAGGGATGATCTCTTGGCCCTCAAGATGTCCTTGTAAAAGGAGGTCAAACCCTCTAATGCAGCAGTAATCGGACGGCTGTGTTGAACATGATGAAAAAGTCCTCCAACACTTGCTCCCCCAACAAAGCAGCATCTGTCAGCAAGGCTTTGGAGTTGGTCTCCAGACAGGTGTTGACCAAGTCCTGTGGCTTAAACTTCATTGACCTGTGACTGCTGCTGATCTTTTGATGCTGGGTAACGGCAATGAAGAAGTAATTGTCCTCATCTTCATTGTTGTTTTCGATTCTTTTATTTGCTGCCTCATGGCTTCCTCGTTATTACTCTCCATGTTTTCCCTAACCTTAGCGATCTGGGTTTTGTTATACTTCTCCAACTATATGAGGCGAAACTTGAGGTGGAAAGCAGCAGCCAGCTGATATTCATTATCCTCCAAGATGTGCCGAAAACTTTTGTTGATGCTTGCTAAAAGTGCATCGACCAAGGTGCTGCAGCAGAGTCCCAAGCTAGATTTGCTCTCCCCCCGACCTCCTATATCTTTTTGAGCGCTTTATCAAGTGAAATGACCTAAAAATAAACTAATGGAGTATTAGTTATTATTAAATTAGACAATTTTTGAAATTATATTTTGTAGGGAAATCGAATAGAAAATAATATATTGCCAAATTAAATCATTAAAATGTCAGTATTAATTTTATAATTTATTTTATTATTAATTTAATAGCTTATTATCTTGACACAGTCTTTCAGTAAGCAGACATCATTCTGGTTCTGGAGGATGTTGAACTTCAGCTGGACTAGGACACGACACTGTGGACAGGGGCTTCTTAGTCTCCAAGATGGTGTTTTGGAATACCACAGAATCATAGGTGGAGTTACACTTCCTGGTGTTGGAGACAACCAGGCTCATTCCCACTTCAGCGTAGACCCTCTCTGCTGTCACAATGGTACGATCCTTCAAGTTCCAGAGGAGACATGTTGTGGAGTAATAAAATCTAACAGGATCTGAATCCTTAAAAGAGCCACCTGGCCTTAACCTTGGACCAAAGAGCGTGAGAAACGAGGAAGGAATAGGGCGATCACGGCTCTATCAGACCATCTGTGTTTACTTTACGAGGCCTATCTCCCGCTTCCAGGGCGATTTCATATCGCCCCCCATACTCGCGATGCGAGAAAGAGCCCAAAGGGATATTAGACTGGCTCCTTATCTCAGAACCCCCATCCCACCCTGCAGCCGAAATCATGCGACTTCAAATCCCAGGAGAGCACGCCGTTGCCTAGGGCAATTTCATCGCCTCGCCGACCACCTATATAACCTAAGGTTTTCCGCCGGATAGGGAGTACAGCTTGCCCGCGCACGAAGACACATTACGTTCTCCAGTCGGATCCTCCGTGGCTTATTCGGGTACCGACGGCTAGAATCTCCTCGCCGTGGACTTCGCCCCAGTCAATTGACAGCTCCTTGCAACGGCCGTTCTTCCGTGAAGTCGCGCCAGTACCTTTTCATCGAGAACCCTGAGGAAAAAATCAGTCCACTTCCATCAATAACCTGAGGTTGAACCAGAACCTTTCCCCATCGAGAACTCTGAGTTAAAACATATTTCCTTGTTGCATTCTCGCCTCCCTGATTTACTTTCCCTTCGACGTTTACACCCGTCCAAGACGCCAACGCTGCGGATCTCGTTATAATCCGGTCTCCCAAATCAATTGTTACTATTTGTATTTCGGTTTAGTGTAGCCCCTTTTTAAGACTCTGATCCAAGTCAGGTAATTAACCGCTTTAATCCCTTTAATTTTACCCTCTGCTGACACCGAGAGTGTACGTTACTTATTTGATCAAGTATCTCACTTAAACTTCTTTTGTATATGTATATAAAATCTCTCAAAGTAGCGCGAGAGAATAATGAAAATGAATGCAATAAACCACATTGAAAGAGAAAACAGAATAATTTTTCCTACAGTAATATTTATTACCTTTTGGTCAAAAAAATCCGTGCAGGGAAGCGATTCGAACCATGCACACTGAGGCAGTGAGCACCGCTTTGATCGCAGTTAAAAGTATGCCGTTAGTACACTATTCTATGCGTAGCATAGCATAACGGATTTTTTCGAAAAAAAGGTAATAAATATTACTGTAGGAAAAATTATTCCGGTTTCTCTTTCAATGTGGTTTATTGCATTCTTTTGTATATATTTAATAATTGTTTCTTTTTGTTATTAAATTTTATTTTTGTGGCATTCTTTAAATAACCTTGAACGACTCTCGGCCATCATTCCACCTTTACAACCAATTTGCACTCTCTCATTTTGATAATTATTACCCATACACTGGGGGACGACTTTCTCCCTCATTTTCATTATCTCGCTCCCCCACTGGTCGGCCGAAGCCATCAACGTGTAAGTGTCCTTATCGTAAAAAAATCATAAGTTTGAATATTTTAATTTTTAAAGTTGAAGCGTAAACTTTAGGATATAAAGTAACTAAAGTATAAATATAATGTATACAATACCCTTCCATGAAGGTAGCAACATCCTAACTCGACTATAATCTCACTACAAAGGAATTATCGAAATATCACTATGAGAATGAGACATTCTTATAAATGAGACATTTTAGAAAATCGTAAAAAAATCAACAATAAAAAAATCGAAATAATCAAATAAAACTCTCGATGGTTTTATGTGTATTGGACTATTGATATTAGTTTTCATATCAATACAAAATTTATTGAAATTGGACGTGCCTTGTAGGGGTAGAGTGAATATGAAAAGTTCATCCTAATTATTTGGGATAAAGATTACCCCAAAATGAGAATTACTTGATCAAATACTGCTTCAAGTCAGTATGCCATTTAACGATTCCTCTGCCAAGCTTCCTCTGCGTGATGGAGCTCTTGTTGGGATTCAGCGTCATGAACAGCTTCTTGAACGTGTTAGACTCTACAACGCTTACTGGCAGCATGTTGGCCACGAATAGATCAGCAATCTTTTGGCCCACATCAGCCTGGGGTACGCCAGTTTTAGAAACAGGGATGCTAAAGGACTCGGCAATGATTAGCTGCGTGCTTACTTGGTACCAGGAGGTGAAAACAGACTGCTTCTGTGGAATCAGAAGAAGACATCTAGTTGAGCTTTGCTACTTTTCATCGTAGTGAACCTGCCTTAATGTTCTCTTCAAACTTAATGAACCTAGCTGGATGGGTTCTATTTATTTGCAGCTTCAGATTATTGAGGCTTGTTGCATACCACTGGATTAAGACACTGCTGAGCAGCCAGAGCTAGCAGATGAAAAACAACTTATCTACGTCCCTTTACCTGAACATAAAGTACTCATTCAGGTGAGGCCAGAGAATCTGATCCACTTCTTGTTGATGTTTAGTGACATTATTAGTTTTAGTATCAACGATGTGAACATATTCAAATTCTACACATGTCATAATTAAATGATTACTTACAAAATCTGAAATATGTTATTTATGTAACCTTTTGCCCCAAATACATACATTGTTCCGAAACTTCGTTTTATTATAGTAATTAAAAAACACGCACTGTATTACATGTATTTTTATGTTTTCATTTCGAAACAGTCTAACACTGGCGCACTGGCACAGAGTCACAGAATAACACAGTCACATACAACCTCTTCTCGTTACTGCCAGATGCAACGTGAGACTGCCACTCTGTCATGCCTGCGTACTTGCCACGGTTATTGAAAATGTATAAACTGAAAATGGAATGTGATACGGATGAAGTTTAAATTATTATTTTAGGTTAACGGTCTTGAGTTAGCGAAAGTTAAATAGTCTGATTTTCAAAATTAACTTAGAAGAGAAATCATTAGCGAAGAGGTTAACTCCGTTAATTAACGATTAACGGTTTGGTACCCAACTCTGATTTCTACAAAAACGGGAAATAAATATGATGCAGCAGGCATAAGGCAGTGAAGTTCTACACAAAAGGGATATAAATAACAGGCAGTAAATACTCGTAGAAGGCAGAAGATTTCTACACTAATGGGAGACAACCTATTTCTACATGAACGGGATATAAATTGGAGGCAGCAGGTAGAAGGCAGAAGTTCTCTACACAGGTGGGGGTAGAAATAGGAAGCAGCAGGTAGAAAGCAGATTTCCACAGGAACGGGATATAAATAGGTGAGAGCAGGTTAAAAGGCAGCAGATTTTTACACGAAAGGGATAGAAATATGAGGCAACAAGACAAAGGCAGCAAATTTTTACATGAAAAATATATAAATAGTAGGGAGCTGGTAGAAGGCAACAGATTTCTTTACGAACGGGATTTAAATAGGAGGCAGTAGGTTAAAGGCAGCAGATTTCTACACGAACGGTATATAATTAGAAAACAGCAGGTAGAAGGCACTAGATTTCTACACGAAAAGAATATAAATAAGATGTAGCTGGTAGAAGCCGGTGGATTTCAAGCTGTACGGGATATAAATATGAGGCAGTAGGTAGCAGTCAGCATTTTTCTAAACGAATGGTATATAAATAGGAGGAAAAGGTAGAAGACTTAAGGCAAAAGGTAGATGGCAGTGGATTTCTATACAGACGAGATATAAATCAGATGCACATGTATCGTAGATTTCTACATGAAAAAGATATAATAGGAGGTAGCAAGTCGAATGCCGTTGATCTGCAGGAACGGAATATGTACGGGAGGCAGCATGTAGAAAATTGCAGATTTATAATGCAAAGTGATATAAATAGGATGAAACAGATTTCTACACGTACGAGATATAAATAACAAGAAGCAGGTAGAAATCAAAATAATTCAACACGAAAATGATATAATTAGGTGTCAGCAGGTATAAAACAACAGATTGAAGACAGCATGTAGAAGGCAGCAGATTTCTACTTGAACGGATATAAATAGGAATAAACAGATATTTACAAGGCAACAGATTTCTACAAAAACTCGATAGAAATAGGAAAAAGCAGGTATAAGTCAGTCATTTTGACACGATCGGGATAAAAATTCTAGCTAGTAGGTAATAGATAGAAGGCGGCAAATTTTCACCACAATGTGATATAAATAGGAAGTAGAAGTTAAAATGTAGCAGATTTCTAAACAGACGAGATATAAATAACAGACAGTAGGTTGAAGCCAGTATATATATATATATATATATATATATATATATATATATATATATATATCTTTCTCTCTCTCTCTCTCTCTCTCTCTCTCTCTCTCTCTCTCTCTCTCTCTATATATATATATATATATATATATATATATATATATATATATTTATATATATATATATATAAACTAGATATAAATAAGAGACAGCCGTTCGAAGCCGGCAGGTATTTACAGTAGATAGCAGACAGCATGCAACATGTAGAAGTAAGTAGATTTCTTCAGAAACTGGATATAAATTGGACGAAGTAGGTAGAAAGCATTATAGATTTAAAGTGCATATTCTTGAAGAATCATAAAATCATAGCTTAAAAAATGATTACAGAGATTATTCAGCATCTAAAAAGCCATGTTTCGGTGAAGACTGGTCGTGAGAGCGTCACGAAGCCGTATATTACATAAAATAAGCAATTGCCAAACCCTTGTTTACACAAAGTAACGTGAGCGTTGGAAAAGTGGTGTACATATAGGAATTGGTCGAAGGCCCAATGGAAGAATGACATATATTCGGACAAATCTTCCTCAACATTATTTCCCTGTTTTGACCGAGTTTAAATTTGGCAGACGACCAAAAAATATAGCTGATTTCCATAGCAAAAAGAATATAAATCGGAGGCAGGAAGTAGAAGGCTCCACATTTGTAAATGGGCGGCATATAAATAGGAAGCATCAAGTGGAAGGCAGCAGATTTCTACACGATTAAGATATAAATAGCAGGCAACAGATTTCTATATGAACAAGATTTAAATTTGAGACAGCAGGTAGAAGAGAGCAAATCTCTACACTAACGGGATGTAATTAAGAAGCTGCAGGTAGGAAGAGGCAGTTTTCTACACGAAAGGCATATAAATTACTGGGAGCAGGTAAGAAAGCAGCAGATTTCTACAGGAGAGGAATATAAACAGGAGGCAGCAGGTAGAAACCAGCAGATTTATACTGGAACGTGATATTAATATGAGGGAGCAGTTTTCAAACGAGCGAGATATAAATAGCAATAACCAGGTAGAACTCAGAATATTTTTATACGAAAAAGATATAATTAGGGGTCAGCAGGTAGAAAACAAAAGATTAAAGACAGCAGTTAGGAGGCAGCATATTTCTATAAAAAGCTCTATATAAACAGGAAGCAGGATGTAGAGGTCAGTAGAATTCTACACAAGCGGAATTGAAATTTTGGTAGCAGGTAGAAGATAGCCGGCAGCAAGTAGAATAGGCACTTTTTCACACGAATGTGATATATTAGGTTGAGGAATAAGTTCTTGCGTTTTTTTTAATGTTGTGTTGATTTAGGCTTTTGCTTAGGCTACGTCTTGAAGTTGAGTAATAAGTCATTGCGGTTTATTTAAAAGTTGTGTTAATTTACTTTATGTTCTGTACCCTCAAAATGTAATGTCAAGTTGAAAGAAAGGCGCATTTTCGACACTTGTTGTTATTTATTTTCAATCGAGACGGGAACAATGCAAAAGCAGCCAAAGCTCGTCGCGATATTTGTGTTGTGTACGGAGAAAATGCTTTATCAGAAAGGACAGCTTAATGGTGGTTTTAACGTTTCAAAAACGGTCATTTCAATCTTAATGACGAAGAACGTTCTGGTCGCCCCATTAAGTTGGATGAAGATCGATTGAACGACCGTCTTCATGAAAACCCTCGTTAATCGACTAGAGAATTGGCTGTACAATTAGCGTGTGATCAGAAAACTGTAGTGAATCACCTTCATTCGATGGGGAAAGTTAAAAAACTTGGAGCATGGGTTCCGCACGCTTTGAGCGAAAGCAACAAACTTCAACACTCCACGATTTCCGCAGGTTTGCTTGCTCGCCACAAGGCTACTCGTGGATATAGGGACAGATTTCTTCACCGCATCATCACTGACACGAAAAATGGTGTGTTTATGTCAACATGAACCATCGAAAACAATGGCTTAGCCCCAATAAAAAAGCACTTCCGCGATTAAAGCAAGGACTTCATTCACGAAAGACGATGCTATGCGTGTGGTGGGATTGTGAAAGCATCATTCTTTATGAGCTTCTTGCGAACAACGAGATTGTCAATGCATAACTTTACGCTCAACAAATGTATCGACTCGCCGAAGCTATTCATGAAAAGCGATCGCATCGAGGTTATGGAGTCCTTCTGCAACACGACAATGATCGTCCTCATATTGCCAATATGACAAAAGACGACATCTCAGCGCTCAATTGTGAAATCCGGCCGCATCCTCGATATTCGCCAGACTTGGCTCCATCGGATTTCCAACTGTTCCGATCTCTCTCCAACAATTTGTGCGGCGTTTCGTTCAATACTGATGTGGAATTAAGAACTTGGTTCGATGAATGCTTCGAGTCAAAATTCAGAGATTTTTATTGCAGAGGCAACGAAAAACTAGTTGAACGTTAGGAAGAAGTCGTTAATAACAAGGGAGAATATATTATTGATTAAATTGCATATTTTTATCAATTAAAAATAAGGTTTTCTAAAATTGTTAATGGTAATGAATAAATTTGATAAAACCGCAAAAACTCATTCCCTTAACTCAATAAATCCGAATCAGAAGGTAAAATGTAGCAAGTTTCAACACAAACGCTGAGATCAGCAGTTATCTATAGGAACTAGATATAAATACGAGTCAGCCGGTAGAACGTAGTATATTTTTATACAAAATGCATATAAATAGGAGCTAACAGGCAAAAGTTCTGTTGGAACTTCGAGAGGTGTTTTTAGTCGCGTGCGAGTCTAGTCGCGGCTGCTTCTTCCTCTCACTATGTCAGTTTTCGGTCGGTCCCCGTTTTGCTTTTCATTTTGTTTTTGTAATAACATTGTAACTAATCGGCCGATTTTAACGAAATCTGAAAACCTTATGTTGTTTAACATTTGCTTTTGAATAATATAACTTCCACGGTCCTCACAAGGTTAGCCCATAAATTTATTTGTTTTGGAAATAAAATCAAAACTATTCGGCCGATTCTAACGAGATTTGAAGCCTTTATTTTGTTTTACATTCTCTTTCGAATGATATAACCTTCAGGCTGCTCCTAAGGTTAGTAATTGAATTATTGAAAGTTTTGTAGGTCGCAAGGTCATAAATCAGAATAAGTGAGAGCACGCGACTTTTTGGTCAGCAGACCTGGTTTTATTAAGTAAAGTTCAATACTCTCTTTCACACTTTGTTGGGTCTATACAAGAGTGGAAAAGATAATTGGGAGATTCAACTCATTTCTGGCTAAAGTTATATTTTTCAGCCGAATTTGAATAAAATAGATGTGTGTGATAAATATAACAACTTTAGAGTAAATATTACCTTCATTGAAAAAAATAATTATGTTTATCAACATAATGATGTTGATGGGACGCCAGGAAAATATGTTATAAAATTATGACAAATCTAGAACTTGCATTCTATTTTTACTCCGAGTAATATGAATTAAAGCACTTTATATGAAGACTTTTATCGTATTTTTCACATCCCGTTGTTGTCTTTGTGTTACATTAAGCGCAACGAGTCTGTTTTATCTGTGAAATTACCCAGTGAGCATGTTTGTCAAACCTGCAATCTTCCGTCTTTTAACGTCTATTTTTCTGACCTTGTTGTGGTGTGTCGCAGTGTCTCTGCAAGTAAATCCTAACAACACTTTTACAAAAAGATAAAAGATCCATCGCATCACTTCCTGAGCATATCTTATGTAGTTGCCAAGCATTATTCATGGCCACATCGATCATGTGCGTTACTAAAGATGACTACCACTTCTTTCCTCGAATGCCAATTCGATATTTTGATATGTTTTGGTCCATCCTATCAACACCTCCCATGCGTGTATTATATATCTTGACTAAATAAGGTCGTTAAATTTCAACAGGGTTCTTACTCGGTTAGGGGTAGTAGGAGGCCTGACCTACAGGTTCAATTCCTACAGCATTTGAGCAAAATGCTCACAACACTGTTGTCATTCCAAGTGCCTATTAGTATTTCATTATTGGCATCAGTTCTATAATCAATACAATTCCTGCTATTTCTCTTTCCTGTTTTTTCTAATTGTTCCAGTAGTTTTTATCGACTTTCTTTCAGCACTGACATTAAGTATTTTTACACGGGTGAAGAAATTATCAAAACACAAATGATATGACAGAGGATTGCGGTTCGGAAGTACATCAGTAAATCTCCTAACAAGTTCTGCCCCTAATCCTAATCTAGAATTTAGAACACCTTTTCCAAGATAGAATTCAAACCGAACCACATAACCAAATGTGGTTGTCCCACATCAAATATTGAAGCCAAAATGGATTGGTTTGCCCGGAATGAATTGTTTACAGCCATGTTTTCAAAAATACTCGCAAATAGATTCATCAAAGCTAGAAAATTCTTCTAATGGATGATAATGAATGAACTTTTCATTTAGAAAATCTACTAAAGGCCTAATTCTACCAAATTTATCGTTACTCTTTAGGGGTAATTATTTATCAGCAAAATGAAAATACGTAAAGATTGGTTTAAATCTATCACATCTCAATGCAGTACACTGATAGCCACTAAGCAACAGTATTCCCAGGAAGCATCTTCATTTATTATTTAAAACATTCAAACTAATATTTTTTGGAAATGTGAACTTATTTGTTTCTATAGCAGTAGGATTTATAAGCATTTCATCAAAAATTAATTCAAAATAGTGAATAAGAGTGAGTTGTTTGCATGAAATATCTTGCTTTTGAATATCTTCAACTGACCAAGATGGGAAATCAGATTTGAGTTTTTTTTCTTTTTTCCCTTATGTAATTCCGATTCACTATCACTAAAGGAGAAATTAAATGCACTTTCTGAGCAAACTATACTTCCTAGACCACCATCTCCACCAGAAATCTTGATCGGTTACATTTTTCTTGTCATTATCAGGTGTCAAAATTAGAATCGTAATTAATTCAGATTTTTTATTTTCAGGTCGAAGGTCTTCACTGGCTAAATCGATCACATTACTTAGTATTTGATTTGCAGATGTCCGGTAGAATTTACTGACTTCATTTTTACCTAAAAAATAGTCATAATCTTCAAGGGAGGAGACTGCCCCACTAGACTTCAATGAAATAGAGTCATTATAAAATACAGTCACCTTCCCAAAGACCGTATAAATAAAGAACATTAGAGTGCCTAAAGATGTCCTGCAACTGATATTGAATTTCTAAGGTTATTATTTTCGAAATGAGGGGCTTCGCTAACCATATCCCGCTTTCAGAGCGGGGGTTGTACCCAACCTAGCTATTTATAATTAACTCATAGTATACACATTCAAAAAGCCGAACATTAGGTTTGAATTCAAAAGCGGTTGCCAGACGTCGTTTGACACAGTTCTTGACTACATACATTATGTAAAGCCCTATTCACGAATGCTAATTAAATCAATCAGATTTTCTTTAATATTGAATGATATAAAATGGCCAGGTCATATTTTAATTCAGAAAAAAATCCCTTCAAAATGATCTATAATACAATGTGATGCGATGCTAATTGACAATATTACTGTGTATTCCATATTTATTTTTCAGTATATGTAACATAGATGTATCTGCTTTGGGAAAAGCTTAGGGAGCAAGGGTTAAGTGATAGCCCCTTGCGATTGATCAAGCACTGCCTTACAGGCGGCACACATAAACTAGTGATAAATAGAGAATCGTTTGAATGAGTCAAAGTCACTAGTGGTATACCTCAGGATTCACTCTATTATTTGTTATCTTCTTAAACGACATAGATTCGAGATTATTAAGCAAGATTGCGTCGTTCGCGGACAATATTTAACTAGGTCATATAGCGAAACACGACTCCGTTCGGGAGGAAGTACAGCAAGAATTACCTTAGATATTTAGTTGGTTAATTATATGGCAGTTAAATTATAATATCAATAATTGCAAAATAATGCACATCTGCTCTCGTAATGGGAAACTTTGATTATACGTTAGGTTTTCTTTGGTAAAATTATTACCATCCTGTAAATATTCCTTTCTTTTATTTATAATATTCAAATTCAATATTTTACTACTAATTTATTGTGCAGTTGGATTATATTTTTTCACCAACCATTTCATTTTAATAAAGTAAAATACTAAAGAGTTTGATGTCCATACTCCTTCCTAACCTCATTCGACAAGCTTTAAACTTACAACGTGGTAGCGGAGTCCTTGTTCACTCAACATTTTACAGTTATACTTCTTTATTTAAACCTTGTAAGGAATTTAATCCTTTTCTTGGTCCTTGTTTCATTTTGCCAATCCAGGCTTACTTCTTCATTAGTGAAATTGGCTTTGTTGACATTAATCTTCGCTATCTTCTTACTCTAATTTTCTATATTAACGTTTATTGATAATATATTAAATCCAGACCGATCTTACGTACACCTTTGTGCCATTCTTCCTAAACAAAATACACTATTTATGATTCTTATTGTATTAAACGACCGTATCTTGACTTTATATCAAAATAGCTATAGAGTTCGGATGGCGATTGTTCACTTGGCTCTTTTGCCTAAAAATTTCGTAACATTTGTAGTGTTTAATTCTCTCAACCTTTGGCAGCTGTTCAAATTTACTAGATTGCCATGAGCGAAAAATTAAACGAATGAAAAGTTAAATTTATTTGAAAAACAAATGACGTCTCGCTTGTCATTTCAGATTCAAGAAAATTGAATTATATTATAACTAGTTATTCTCTATCATCGTATTTTCTCTGATTTTATGAGCATTTGAAAGAACGAGCCGAGAGGGAGACAGAGGGGGAGAGATTGGTGCTTAACTAATTGGTTATTGCTTAAATTAGAGACAGATAGATAGATAGAAAGATATACAGATCGACCTATAGCGAAATAGATAAATGGGGCATTTTTTAATTTTTTTTTATTTTAGGAGCCCATCTGGCGACTGCCCACTTGATAAGTGCGGCAAAAAAACATTGAACGATTTTTACAGGTCGCTATAATTGGGTCCTATAAATTGGCATATATTTTTAACGAGACTATTCTTGTGAAATGATACTAAAAGATTTTGCTTATTGTGTTTCTAGTATTCAACATAGCTCTAAAATTTAATTTCATGGAGGAAATGCCTTCGATCAAATGGTCGAATGGAACCCATCTTGCCCATAATTTTTATAAGTAAAAGAAAGGACCTTGGAATGCGATCCCATTAATTACCAGAATCAAAGATCTGTTCCAAGTAAAGGCAATAATACGTTACAACAAATTCAATAAAATAATTGATTCTCCGCATTAAAATAGAAGATAAGTCACCTAGGAGATATTGAGTCTCAATCGATAACGGGCCCCTAAATTCTCTAGCTCTTCATCCTAGAGATTGCGACCTACGCATTTCAGCCCTTATTTGCTCATACCTTGAGCAAACAGATGAACTGAAGGAGACAAACAACATAAAAGCAAAGCGGATTAAAAAAAATGCGGCGATGGGGCAAATACTCATACGTTTGTTTCCCCTTTTCCATGTTTACGGCTTTGGCGGCTCTTCAAAAGAAATCCAGTGGCCCTGGAGTAGGATTAAGGCCACCTTAATGCCCTCGAAAAGCCCTTCACCAAAGCCTTTTGAATTGCCACTCCAGTGGAAAACTCAGTTTTAGAAGGCTAATTGTTTTGATGAAATTGCAGACGAGTAGGTTGTTAGTGCGGATGAACTGAGAAAATAATATTGAACTCATTTTCTTAATAAATATGATTTATTCAGAATTGAAAGGCATTTAGCGTATTTTCTTTTAGAATTTATATTTGCTAAATTCAAAGTTGAGGATTTAGAGGTGTTTTAGGTGATGCATATAGAACACGAGTTACGGGGTAGAAAACCTAGCAGTTGGTGTTCAGACTATGACATCCGTTTGATGCCATGCCATTTTCATGTGTCATCATTTACATCCGCCTAATTTTTAGCAATCAATCATCTAACACGTTTCATATTTAATATCGGAATTAAATCTATGTTATACTTTTTCCTAAAATTGAAAAACCTGATAAAAAAAGTATGCTAAATGTTTAAAGCTTATGCTTAACGTACTTACGAATTGTATGGAAATCATTGAGCCATGCATAAGTAAAGAGAAAAGACCCAGTAGCTTTAGGTTTAGTAGAATAACAAATAAACTGGTCAGGTGATTATAATTATTGTACAAGTAAAATATTTTGTTCAATTTTCTTCCCTATTTAAATTTCTTCCCTTTTGCTTCATTAAACATTCATTAGAGATCTGTCCAAGAGTTGGAGAAAGAACTCCTTTATGCTTTTACAGGGTGACCCCCCAAAACTGTCCTGCACACACTTTTTGTGATGTATCCTTCGTTCATTCACTAATTACCCTTACTTTGCAGGAAATGGCAGAAGCAACGCCTGTGAACACAACTAGATCTCAATGAGAGCTCTGGCAAAGAATATACTGCATCAAACATTACCACAAGACAGGCTCGTGCAAGAAAGTGCAGGACACTTTCGTGCATCAGTTCGAATGTGAAAAAGGCCCCTCTAAGAGCAGAATTCAGGACTGGGTAGACCATTTCGAGAACTATAGGACAGTGGAGAACGCCAATGCAGCTAGTGACAACTGTCCAAGCCATTCAGGACGCCCTAGGAAGCGTACAGCTGAGCTGGTCGAGAGCATGGGAGAATCAGTTTAGCAGAGTCCAAAAAGCTCTGTGCGCAAGCAAGGTCAGTTCCTTGGTATATCCCGTGAGAATTGCAGGAGAGTGCTAGTAATGGATGTAATTGCCTACCCATACAGAATATAGATCCTTACAGCCTCATACAAGTTGCAAAGAAAGGCTATGGCACTCAAGATACTGGAGAAGATTCATGAGACCCAACTTTCCTTAACCACCTATGGACCTCAGATGAAGCTCACTTCCATCTTAAAGGAAAGGTTAACTGGAAGATAAATGACTTCTGGGGGGCTTCGAGATCAAATAGAGTAGCCACCAAGCACTTACACTCCCCTAAGTGCACGGTATAGACTGCAATCTCAGTCAGAGGCATCATCGGACCATTCTTCTTCGAGGAATCTGGGGCGACAGTGACCGTTACCAAGGAGCGGTATGTTGAGGTCCTCAAAACCTTCAAGAGGGAGCTACTGACCTTGTTCTAGTTGCTTATGTGCAAGTTCTGGTTCCAGCAAGATGAAGCAAGCTCTAATACCTGAAACCTGTCCCGAGATTAGCTGAAAGAGAACTTTGGTGGCCGTGTGATTAGTCTCAAGACTAATTTTGAGTAGGCACCTCACAGCCCAGACCTTAGCCCCCAAGATTTCTTTCTTTGGGGCCACCTTAAAGACAGAGTGTACGCAGGGAGATCCAGAACATCACGGAACTCAAGGAAGCTATCAGGGAGGAGATCAGAGCCATTAGTCGGTCGGTTTGTAAAGAGGTCATGGACAACTTTGTGCTGCGCCTCAAGAAATGCACAGAGCTAAATGGAGGTAATCTCGAACACGTGCTCTAGAATAAAGAAGAAAAGTCCAAAGACTCTCATGTTTTGTTATGATGTTTTGAAACACAATAAACTAATTATCACCAAAGTTTCCTTCAATCCTTGCAGAAAATTAAGAAATCAGGCCTATCGAAAGTTGGGGCCCGTTATGGGGGGATCACGAGCTTAATTTTTAAACTATTAAAATGTTTAGGAACAGCAACATGATGTAAAGAATGGAATATTTCTATAAATTATCGTTTTTCTTTCGTTCTTTTAGTTTTAAAGGATATTTATGTCCTATTTTCTTTTTGCCATTGAGGAAGAAAGGCTGCATTTTTCCATCAAATTTCGGGGGTGGAAGAGGTTGCATGCAGAAAGGCGTTATTTACACAAGATTAAAGATGTTTGCAGATGGACAGAGATGTGCTAAAGGTGAAGTTTGAAGATGCCTGCCAGCCCATACTGAATGTTGAAGTCTGCCAAGAAAGGTGATGTGGAAAAGTGATTCCTTTTCATGGTCATCGTGATAAAATCATAGGTTTCATGAAGCTATTTGAATGGTTTGAATGTCTTGTCTTGGTCAAGTATGGACAGATTGGACAATACAGACAGCATTTACATCTAAGGTATTATTATTTGCAAATTGACATACCACTGGAAATTTTTAACGGCACTCAGCCCTTAAGCACCAGAAGGGAAAGAACACTACTATCGTTGATCGATCAAAATTAGTTATTGTGCATTTAAATAAGTTTTTTTCACAACCATTATCACCAGGCTCATCTATTTTGCACTGACTTGAACAATCTTGTAAGTGATACTAGATAGACATCTAGTGCTAACATTTGCACCTTCTCACCGGTTAGAGCTGAAAACTGAAGGGAAATATTAAAAATAAGTTTCATTAAAAGTTTTTATTTAAATATATATAAGTAAGAAGTAATAAAATAGTCAAGAGAGTTAATTAAAAGGCCATGATATCATAGCTTTGTAATCTAACGTAGTTTGCCTCTAACTCAAATTTTGTAGGTCCCGGCATTTGACAACGTGCTCAGTGCTGACTCTTATTAAATCGAACCGGTGCGGTGAGGTGCAAGTGTTAGCACTAGCTGTCTCTAGTATGACTCACAAAATGATTAAAGTCAGTAAGAAAAGGATGAGTCGGGTGATGATGGTTGTGTAAAAGACATTCAAATTTACAACCCAAAAATTTTTACGACGGACGGAGTAAATAATGGTAACTGTGAAACAGAAAATAAGAGCTGATAAATTCACTATTCGAAGGATTGAAGAAAAAATGAAATTATCATTGAGATGACACATCCTTAAAAGTCTTACGACATTTGTGAAATGGAAGAAACAGGACGACGTGTGTCTTGAAAAGTTAGTTTGGGCTCAAAAGTACCATGAAGACTTTAAAAAAGATTCACTTGTACCAAAAGCAACATTATAAGTAAAAGTTTAGGGTGAGGTTTAGAGTTCTTTACCTCCTCTTCCTCCTCCTCCTGCTCCTCCTGCTCCTCCTCCTCCTACTACTAATTCTACTATTACTATTTTCATTATTATTTAATTATTAATATTATTTCATTATTTTTATTATTTCATTATTATTATTATTCATAGGAATACATTTGAATGTACTCATACATGGTATTTAGTCATTTGGTCAGCTATTATCTTTAATTTCGTCACAAAATTAGTTGGTTGCACATTTGAATAAGATTCTTCACAACCATTAATACCAAACACATTTACTTGAACCATTCTGTGAGTGATACTAGGCAAACGGCTCCTGCTAACAGTTGGACCTTCTCATTGCTTAGATTTAATAAGATTCAGTTTCATATCCCAGAGTATTTAAGAATTCGTTCAAGATCTCTATTTAGAGATTGAGTGTCGTGAAATTCCTATGAGGTCTCCAATCACTTACCCGACCAGAAGGAACCTGTTGCGAGAGCCTGACCCTTCTTGGTCAAATAAGCAATCGAGATACCAACCCTGGGTCTGAACAGTTGGTTTAGTGATTAAATTAAAACATGATTTATATCTCCGCTGAGGCAAGTGAAAAATGGATCCCTACCTCGTCGCGTGACACGATTCTATTCGATTTCTTGGAAAACAAAGGAGAAAAGTTAAAGTCTTTACTTGAGTCTCGAAGCTCTCTCTAACTAGTGATGCGTACCAGACTTAATTTTAAATAAAAAAAATTAACAAAGGTATCTCTAGCGAATAGTAGCCATGCATCTTAACCTATTTTTCAGAGCTGAATTTACAACTGGTAAAGTAAGGTGTAGTAATGATCAGGTGAGAAAGACGGACTTTTAGAGGTGTAGCTAAGCAAATCTAGTATTTTTAGGGTGCAAGAGGGTATCCCTCAAAGAGATGCATGGTAAATGTAATGTTCACGATAAGAAACCGTATTTAAAATGGTAAAGTAAGGCGGTCGGAATGCTCATGTAGTATCATCGGGGAAAATATCATCTTTGATACAAAATTAAATTAACCTTATTTAATCTATTAAGTACAAGTAATAAAAGTAATCACTTATTTAAATTCCCAATTAATTAAATTATTAATTAAAGTCATATCTCCTTTATTCCTGCATTTTCAATTCTTTAATTGGAATTAATTTATTTTACCTTTTGTAGATTCTAGTTAATTTTGATATCAATATTAAGACTATATTATTTAATATTGTAAAGTATCTCTTTTTATTTTGCGATATCCTCAGTCAAAAATATCAATCCAACTAACTTGATTGTTGATTTTAACCAGTTTGATATTTGTTCTGCTTTGAGATTTAAATTTTGGATTTAAGACATATTTTAATATTTTTGTGGTTGTCTCAAAAAGCTTTTTTTTTGATAAACGTAATAAAATCTATTAATCTGGAGTGAGAAATACTTTTATATACTTTATTTCTAGAGAAAAAACAATAGAGTCTGCGTCCTTGAAAGTGAGAGTGAGAAAAAAACACATCTTCCTTACTCGCTTCCTATTAAATGGTTAAAAGAGGTGCTTGGTCTTTTGAAGACATTGTGTAACAGAACAATCACTTTTGCAAACAGGTAGTGTATTACTAGGTGTATCGTAAGTCAGGACCCATAGAGATTTCTTTAATTTATTATGTTGCTGTCACTAACTAGAGAGGAGAGAGTTCAAGTTATTTTTGCTAGTCGACCCCGCACTCGCATGTGTTGGTAAGTTGCTAGCCATATGGATCCGTAGCCTCGCAGTGGACCTTCCAAAAATGTTACAAACAACGAAACCAGTACCAATGTGTTGACTAGGTTCGCTGTCAGTACCAAGAAGACCATTCAATGTATGTCCAGAGAAATTGGGATCTGCAAGAGCAGCCTCCACCGCATCTTGACACTTCACAACTGTCATCAATACAAACTGCAACTCCATTAGCGTTTAAGTGAAGATCATCTTGACAAGCGAGTTAGGTTTTGCCAATGGGCTGAAGAACAATGCATGAGTGATATCTACAGGCAAGTAAACCATCAGAACGCTCGATACTGGTCACCAAACAATCCTCATTGGTATGGTTTTTCCAAAAACCAAGGTACTCAACGTCTCATGGTTTAGTTTCAGCAGAATAGTAGTCCTCCGCATTGCGCCACAACGGTTAGAAATATCCTTAACACGCAGTTTCAAGAACACTAGATTGGATGACCAGGACAAGTTGAGTTTCCGCTAAGGACTCCTGTTCTTACTCCGCTATATTTTTATTTGTGGAGACAAATGAAGGTCAAAGTGTACGAGGTTAAAATTCTGAGCATTTTAAACCTTAAAGCACACATTGTGGAGGTGTGTAAAAGGTTTCTGCGACTGTAACAGTGGAGATTATGTCTTCGCTTAAGTTTACGACACAACGTCGGGCACTTTGAACCTATTATGTAATAAACCTTTTACTTTTTTAATTCCATTGATTTTTCCTATGGGTCCTTACCTACGGCACATCTTGTAGAGTCTAGAAAAATGGAAGATTTAATTTATCCCAACATTTATGTCTTGCACTAGTGATATTGTGTGCCATAATATACAATAGCAACCTAAAAATATCAGAATGCCTGTATTTCTATTACAATATCTTCTTCCATATGTTTTGCCAGAGAAAACCAAGGTATCTAAGATTGGTGTACAAATTTCGATGAATTAAACGAAAGTTTTCAGCAAATAATCAATTTACTAAAAATATGGAAGTGGCCAAATTGATCGTCCAGGTAACATGCCTAAGAAATCTGTCTCACCTCTCTCTATCCGCGAGGTGATTGTAAAACTGCTTCACAAAGATGATCTTTAAATTGAAAAAAGGAAGACCGAGCCATTACCAAACTTGTGAAGAAGGACCGTTTCAAGACGGCTGCAGCAGTTTCTTGAGAGATTAGTGAGATTTTAGCCATCAATGTCTCCAAAAAGATTGTGTCACGTCGGCTGGAGGAAAAAGAAATTCACGCTCGCACACTCACGGTCAAGCCATTGATCAATCCGAAGAACAAGAAGGCTCGTCTTGTATTCGCCACTGAGCACGTACATGGGCGAGCGACCAATGGAGCCAAATCCACTTCAGTGCGAATCTAAGTTCAATTTGTTCTGATTCAATGGCAGCGAAAGATCGTCAGACAATTGCACCAATAAGATACAGTGGATACAGTGATTTCTCAAGCGTAAAAGGGATTGCTGCAACAGCATGCTTTGACTCATCTGTGAGCTTCCGAAGCCGAACTTGCAATTTTGATGCAGGATAACGCCCCATAGCATACGACCAAGTCAGTGAAGAACTTCTTGGATGACAAGCACATTACTGTTATGAACTGGCCTAGGCACAGGCCGGACCTGAATCCCATTAAAAATGTTTAGGAGCCAATCGAAGAGAAGTCGAAAGCGAGGAATCCGAAAACAGGTTCAGAACTCGGCGAAATTATTCAAGGTGAATGGAACCAGATTACTGTGCAAACGTGTCAACAGTTGGTTCGTTTCTGTGGCAGGATATGTGAAAGAGTTATAGAGAATAAAGGCATCCACACTAAATACTAATTATAACTTGTACAAATGTTTTCTACCGATAATTTAATCGTTACATTCCAATAGTAATTTGTTTCTGCTGTCGTTTGAATAAATTTTGGGACTTCAAATTTTCTACCAAATTGCTTATCTGCAGAAAACTTTCGCTTTATTAATTAAAATTCGCATTATCTTTATCCAAACATAATTTATACGTGTAAGTTACGAACTTTAATTATGGAAACTGAATTTTCTCTCGCAAAGATTATGGACAATTTTGTAATAGAAATACAGGCGTTGTGATCTTTTTGGACTGTACTAGATTATTACTAACATGTCTCCTAGCTATTTTCACAATTGTATTAGCAAAATTCATAATTAATACTTAGTTACATATTATATACCTTGTGGTTTTCTAAGTAAGCATTTCAACAATCAGAGCGATCTCGAATAATTTATTGAAATCGGGCTTTTCTGACCTGATTACGAATAGTATTTCATTAGGTACTAGCGACAGTATCTGCAGGTACTCCTAGTTTTTTTAAGATATACTGTACTTCTTACTGAAGGTTCTTAATATTCTACATATGAATAATAGTTCCACGAAGTCAGGGTGAACGAGATTTTCATCATGGTTGACCAAAAGAGGTTGCAACCATGCTGGATGAGCCGTGTATAGAATAAAATCACAATTAAACAAATTATTTTAGAAACTCGTTTTTTAGAACTATGATAAAAGCTTATTTATAATTAAACAACCTAAAATAACTACCCCAAACCTTATATACTTTTTATATTCCTAAAATTAAACTTTTAGATGATGTATGACTAGGTGATACTAGTAACCATACTGGTTGTCTTTCCGTGTTGATTAATCCAGTTTTGAACTTGCATTTTTTTTACCTTTCTTAACATTAATTTATATGCGACTGCTGCGAACGCTGGTAGACTGCTCCAAAGCGGCAAGGAGGGTTTGGGTGAGCCGTGTGCGTCGGGAATTATCACGTCTCATTTTGGGGGAGACTTTCTTTGCTTTTTAAATATTTACTAAAAGTTCAGTGTACCAAGACAAACAAGAAACCACTAAGAGAGCGCATCTCACCGTCAATGTCAGAAAATACACTATCTTGCAATGAGAAAGAAAGTGAACAAATAATTAATCAAGAATCCGTATCATTATCTAAATCAGCCTCCAAATAACAACAACTTTTCCTTAACTTATGATTATAACCCCGAATAAAGTTATATCGAAATTCGTCCAACAACGGTGATCACATGACCCTCTAAATTCTTTTGGCAGAGGTAAATATTGAATCCTCCCTTTTAAGTATTCAATAGAACACAGGTTGGGACATTAATATTGGTAATATTCTTAATATTATAATCTAAATTGAATATTCAATTATAATTATCTTATTTCTCCTATAAACAATACTTCCAATATCTTTTTTTATTTAATTTTCCCTAGGCTTACTCTTATTTATTTTACGCACCCGTATTCATTTGCAAGAACTTGTAGTACCCGAATGAAGTACATACTTTCACTTCCTTACACCTCTCAACAATTAGTTACTAACAGTTTTGTTTTTCATTGGTCAAATGTTGTAAAGTCTAATAAATTTGACCTATTCTATTAATGGAGAGCCGGAGCTAGTTTGGATCTCTTATCGATCCTTTCGAGGCATTTTTAGAGTTTCATTTTCTTCAAGAAACATGCGGTACTTGGACTTACTTATGTTAGGTTGAGTAGTACTCATGAGGTTAAACTAATCTTGGCAATTTTGACCTAACAAACTCATCCTCCTGGAAGAAAAGGCAACTTAAATTATGCAGGGAAGGGGAACGGGGCATCTTATAAAAAATCAGCTGATTTAAATATACTGTATATTTTAAGTGAACAATTCTAAAATCATTTAAATTTTACACATTATAAACATATTTAATCATATATGTTTATATGGAATGCATTTAAAAGTGTACTCTTAACAAGTAAATGATAAATGGAAAACATAATATAGGACATAAATTCTAAACTCAATAAGTAAATAATATTAGTTAACCAACGACAATTAGCTACTATTTTTATGATAGTTTAGGTATTGTATAGAAAACTACCCTTAGATTTTAATACTGAGCCTGCAGTAAGAAGTTTTGGATCATACCAAGAATAGGGGACCCAACTCCTACAGGGGTCTCTATTAATGATAAGGAAACTCTTTGGTTCGATATTCTAACCATAGGAAAATTAGGCCCAGCTATCATTAAAGAGGTAAAATCCTCAAGAACATTTTAATAACCTCAGAGGGTAGGTTTAGGTTAAATTAGGGTAGGTTAACTTATTTTAACATACCCTAACCAAAATATTATTTAGACGTCAAGGTTAAGTGTTTGAACTAGTAGATATTAGTTATTCAGTTAAATACAGAGGTCAAGAAACATACTGATTATCGAAAAAGTGATGAAAGGCGGGGCAATTATCCAGAGGGATGAATGCCGAGCCCTTAGAAATCTGGCCAATAATCCAAATTACCAGCACAGCACCGCAAGCCCACTCTGCCCTTCGGTAATCCACTGACAGGCGTTCATGTACAACATATTTAATCGTATTAGAGAAGACATAAGTAAAAAAATACTATGTGAGGATTCAAACGTGAATTTCTTCCAGAAATGTGGATGGAAAGAAATAAAGTAAACAGGTTAATTAAGTTTTGTAACGGAATTGCCAATAATTTTCTTTTTAATAACTTAGTACACAGTTTTTTCCCATTACAGTGAAGATCACGGATGTTTATTTTTTCCTTTACATGATATTTATATTAGGGTTGTTTCTCTTCTTGAATTGGAAATTTTGGGGGGCGCTATTCTTGACATGGTAAAATTAGGTCCTTTATTCTTGACTGATCCGAACTTATTCCTTGTGCCTGCCATTTATATTAAATATATACTAGATACTCAAAAAAAGGAAAAATGAAAAAAAATAATAGACTGAAATGACAAAAAAGAGATAGAACTGAGGTAAAATTAGATATCTTTGAATACTAGAGCTATAAAGATGTACAAGGGAACTTCCTTTGATCCGGCATTGAAGACAATTGCATGAAGTCTACCATAAAATACGATTTGGGTTATACAGAAGAGCAAAGCCAGCTTATCCTTCCCTTTTGTTTCTTCTATCTCCCTCTATGTGGCCCTTTAGGGACATCATCTGTCAACTTCATGACCAATTTAGATAGATATGTATTTTTCAGCTTGGGGACTACATAGATCAAACTTTGATGAAATATAAATTTAGATCATATATGGCGCCTTCAGATTTAGGAAGGTTATGTTTAATAGATGAAAAGACACATGAGAGATAATTCCAAAATAACCCTATTAGAGTTCGATTATTGTTTAAGCTAATTTTAATAGAAATTAGAATTTCTTTGAAGATTTAACAATCTATACGTTATCAACTTATTAATTATTCAAATTTCAAATCCTTAGAGGTCTTACGCAACTTCATTAGAAGAACAATTATAAATTGTAAACAAATCTTCATGTCAAGATGTTTTAGTATATAGGTACATAGGGAAAAGTGTTATGGTAGGTGCATGCGAAAAACTATATAGCTGTTACTCATTCTACAGGGTGAATTTTACCTTCCTATCTCCTGCGACGTCGTCTTCTGAGTTTGTCTATACTCCCTTAGCCAAAAATATAAACTAACCTATGGAATCATTGTATCTTGTAAAGATGAGGCATCTCAAGTTTTTTTTCGACCCTAATATAACCTAACCTAACCTAGTCTATTTTAGATTAGTCATTTAGGATAGGTTTGTTTAGATTAGGTTATATTAGGGTCGAGAAAAATAAGGATGCCACATCTTTTCAAGATTCAAAATTTCCAACGATATATTAAAAATGATTTTTAAATGCTTACTTTATCACTTGTGTATGGTATGTGCAGTTTATTTTTAGCCTAAATTAAATGTGGTAGGTTTCTTGGTTCTAGTTAGGAAAGATGATGTCTGAGTTCTTGCTAGTGTCCGTGGAGGAATCCAACGGCGACCATTGGTACCTTGAACTCCATCTCGAAGAAAATTCAAGGCCAACAGCAAGATTCGAAGGGGACGTTGAGGGATCCCAAATACAGGGGTCAAATCACGTGGGGTGCATTTAGCGGTGAGGGACAGAGAGGCGAGAGGTTACCTTATTTAGAGTTGTTTAGAAGCCTCTCCTAAACAAAGATGGCTGTAAATAACAAGGATTTTATGCTTAGATGCACAGAGGACTTATGGTTTGTTTTCCGCTTTTAAGGACCATTACGGTATAAGGCGACCTGTCTTTATCAGGGCCAGGGGAGATGTTTTAGTAGAAATGAAACACTGCCAAAAATTACAAGCTGAGTGGGGAAAGATAGAGTCAGAAGAAATATGTGAAAATTTGGTAAAATCCATGGCACGAGGAATTATAGCTTCAATTAAAGTAAAATTAAAGTAAAATAGGGTCCAACTAAGTATTAAAATAATTTTTAAAATGTATATATATATATATACTGAATGCATTTAGCACAAATGTCTACCCGTAAAGAAATAATAGTACAGTAGTGTAATTAATTTAATTACAATTTCTATGTGCTAAAATCTATGTTAAATCACATAAATAATCATTACTCCCAACATTATTTTAAAAATCCAACGTTTGAAAGATTTTAAAAACTCCCAAAAGAAATATTAATATTATTTTATTTATTTTCAGTTTATAGTATTTTTTCCTGCATTTATCCGGGTTATTTACATGCAAATTTGTACTATATATTATTCGTGATATAAAAGGCCATATATCAGGTTTCTCCTTTGACCATAACTCTCCCTTCATTTTCTAATACCTTACATAGACTAAACCAAAACTAACACACTATATACCATTGCTACTACTAGTGGAACCACTAATTTCGCAACCAATTTTAAGGCCCCTACTACATTTAGTAGTTCTGGCTCATATTCAACCACTTACATCGAAGAACCACCTAGAATCTACTAATAATAATAATAATAATTAAGGATATATCTATAATTCGCTCTGTCGGCAACATTCAAAATTCACTAATGATAATAATGATATTATTCAATTCGGCTTAACTCTCCCTTCTCGAACTAACCTCCCCAATTGTCTCGTCGTACGGTCACATCAGAGCGGTATCTACTTCATTCATTCGGGATGATGTCTCGGGATCTCGCGTCAGTTCTCCCGGATAGCCTTAAAGGTCCCCCCTTCTTCCAATCTCAACCGATCCCTCCGCTCCTTTTTCGCACTCACTCTCCTTCTGCCTTGACACTCATGCTTCCTTCAGTCCTGCCTCATTCCGCAGATCCCGCGCTACTTGGTTCTCCAACACGTTCCGAGAGTTTAATAAATCAGAAGAGCATGCGAGACGTGTCTTCGTTCCACTTGCACCCGAGGCGTGGGGACGGAACAAACTACTCTCATCTAATCCCTTGCAACTCAAGCTTAGACAGCTCTGCTGCGATCCTCCCACGAGATGCTGGAGCTAAACAAACAAAACCCTCGTACACTCTTTCAGCTCCTCACTAGTCTCTTGTCTTCCAGAATAATCCAATCTCTTAACCTCATCTCCCTATCAGCCATCTGTACACTTTTCTTTGAAAAACTATCCTCCGTCACACTGTAATCACCTCCCCAATTTGAATTCCCTCAGTAATAACCTATGCCGTAGTAGGCAGTCACTAGTTTAGCGCTAGAAAAATCCTTCACAACAGTCTCTTCTGAAGAGCTTGCTTCAATACTCCGCTCATCGAAAAGAAACTTGCTCTCTCCTTTACACTTTCCCATCCAGGTTGAGTTCATAACCACACCTACTGGGTATCATCAACACCTCTCTGTTGCCAGGCGATGTGCCTTCTGACTTTAAAAATGCTGCTGTCCGTCCGATTCTTAAGAAACAAAATCTTTGACTCAAAAAATCCTTCAAACTATCGACCTATCTCTTAACTTCCGTTCCTATCCAAGGGGTTTGAGAGGGTAGTAGCTACCCACAACACTAAACACATGTGGTCCTCCATCATTGAGGAGGAAATTCTGAGTCCGATGAGTCTGAGGACTACGAGGAATCAGTTGTAGCCGACCCTGCTCTTTCATTCTCTCCGTTGTCTTCTTGCTTTTGTTTCGCTGTAGGAACTTTCACTTCTACTGCTTCTTTTGTCTTCTCTATCTTGGTCTTGTTTCTATTTTTTAGTTGTCTTTTTTGGTATTATCTTGTTCCTCTGTTTGTTGACTTGGTACCATCTGTAATTGTAGGACTTTCCTGGAAGGGAAGTTGTCTGGGAACCACATTTGGACTATTTCGTTTTACGCGAGCATTTGGTTTAGCTCTTTGGAGATTCATGACGTGCGCGTGGAGTATGAAAGTCAGAATCTTGGTGGAGTTCTCATTTTGGATCTTGAGGTAGGTTTTCTTTGCATCTACTTCTGTGAGTGCCGTCTTCGCTGCTTGGGCATAGATGGTATTGGACATCTGCCTCTCCTCTTGTCTCTTTTCTTGTTGTTTCGTTTTAATCCCCTTTTTCTTGTCTGAACAAGCCATGGCCATTGATCTATGTCCCTGCCCGCAGTTAGTGCATTTTTCGTATATGTTTTTGCATTCTTTCCAGTGATAACCATTTTCACTGCATTTCGAGCACGTTTCCAATAGCTATTTGCAGTCCTTGGTCGCATGTTGCTCCATCCGATAGGACCAGAAGTAGAACTGGACTGGAGTGAACTCCCCTCTCTCGATTTGCTCTCCGCTAACTTTAGCGTTGAACATGAGGAGTCCATGTTCTTTGGCCTTCTGGGCCATTGTGGTATTAGCGAAGGCTACCTTGAAAACATGCGTGTAGTCACTGTTCGCCATTATGTTTTTGAATTTGATAACTTTGACTACCTTGGCCCATGTTTTTCGAAGTTCAATTTCTTCCTTGATATCTTCTTTAGTGTGCTGCCCGATCCATGGGTCAAGACGCCGGCATATCACGCTCCTGTGGAGCAGTATTTGTGGTGGTATGGCGGGTTACAATCCGAATCCACGGAGGACCTCAACTGACTCCTCTTTGGTGATGGCCTCGATGTCTCTCTCCTTGTCGCAGACAGCAGTATATCCTGTGGTCACACCCAACTGCGCTTTGATTGTCCGTCTATAGCACGCAGCGGGATCCTGGTTATGTTTTTCCGTGCCATCTCGTCGACAGAGTGGCCCCTCGGCGCACTTGTCTTCTTGTTCTCCCTATTCGCTGGTCTTATTCGTCTTGCTTTAAGGTTATAGTTCGTGCTCTCTTTGTTCGAAAGGTGTTACTTTTGCATTTGGAAAGGATGAAAAATGATGGGTGAACCCGAGGGAGGTCCTCTCTAAGATGATATTTGGCCGACATTTTGTTGGTTAGCGCGGAATCAATTATCACTAACCGGGAGTGCCGCCCCTCGAGGGTTTGGGTATCAGAACTGCTTCTTGGCTTAAATAGAGACGGGCATTGCTTCCCTCTATAGTCTTGGCCGGCCTTCCGGGGTAGAGGGAAAGGCCCTCTCCCACGAAATTGCAGTTCTGCCCCTTGTTCGAGGGCCTCAGACGCCGAGTTCCACAGTGGACTAATCCTCAAACCAAATTATGTTTGAATGGGATTTTTTTGGGGTGGAGTAAACGTTTAGCTCACGGGTCCTCGTCCGTTATGTACCATTCCAACGATCGAGAGGGGAGGGGGGAAGAGGAGGAGGCTTGCGGCCTCCCACACTTCCTTCTGACTCTCAGTTCAAGTGCTTATGTCTGAAATATCAGCCAACGTAAGATTGCCCTTAAAATTTGCCTTAACCATGATTGGTCAATTTTATAGCGCCTATGTTTGAACAAAAGGGAAAGTCCCTCCAATGGACCTGCGGCGTTTTGTGATAAGATGATAAATGGTTATTGCATTGATAGTTTCCCATGGCTCAAATCACTTACAAATGCCTTTGAATGGCTAAATAAGGCTTCTGCCACTAGATGGCGCCACCCAGCGCAAAATCCGATGGCAGATTTGAAATCTCCAGAGTGAATAAACCGATGTCCTATGGTCATATAGGTCATTTAATGGCTCTAAATAGAAATAATTGAACTTTACTCCTTTTGAAAATTGAACTTTACTCCTCTTGAAAAAAAAGCGACATGGCGCTTCGCCGCAGGTAAAATCCGGCTAATGTTAGTCTGCCCTTAAAAATTTCCTTAACTACGATTGCTCAATTTTGAATCGCTTATGTTTGAGTAGATAAACTATATATAGTGTAGCATCATTATATCCAAGAAGAAGAAGAAGAAACGAGGAAAGAAGAAAAAGAAAAACTTAAAAGAAGAAGAGATAGAACAAGACACCACTTCGTTGGACGAAGAGGAAGAGGAACCTGTGAAGTTCAAGGTGTACGAGGAAGTCCCCCTTACCGAGAAAAGGGAAGTCCTTGAACGAACAAGGCTTCTTCTTCGACGGAGAGGAACTGTCCTTCAAGGTACACAGAACACCAGTCTTCACAGCCCCTAAAAGGAAACCCGAAACTTCTGCTCGAGGGCATCCGGAATGGAAAATACAAGTGGACGTTTGAGGGTCGGTTCTCTTCGAAGGAAGTAATAGACCTGTTCATGGACGGCACAATCTTAATCCCAGATTCGTGCCTCCGCGTCGTCAACAAGTCCGTATTCAAAGTGATTAATAACACTAGCCAACAAATTTTAACTTTGTCTCTGCTACTTGAGTAAATGTTGTACCTAAATAATTTTGGTGCGTTGGTCCCATATCTGTGCTCAGATTTGTCCTAGCACGTAAGGTTCCTGAGTTATGCAACTAGGCTATATGGCTCACTTTGTCACCTTGAATCATATAATGATATAATTATTACGAGTTTGAGAAGAATGAGACGTTTCTGGGCAAAGATTTGGAATCGGGGCACCCTATTTGGCATTATGTACGCCCTTTTGCAGACCCAGAAAAGATATGTATTACATATAAAAGAGGTAGTACTCACCTAACTTTAAATTTCTTCAAATATGCTTGAGACTCTTGCTCTTGCGCTTGTACGTGGATATAGGATCCTTCCGTTGTAGGAACTAGCAGTAGTCACCCATCATGTTTTCGTTAAAGCGGCCTTGATACCTGCTTTTCATCATTGCGATATCTCGGTGGAACCTTTCAACATGTTCCTCACTAATATCATCCAAATTAGATGGAAATAAATCTAGATGCGAATGCAAAAAATGCATCTTAAAAGACATCCGCCACCCCATTTGTTGATAGGCCTTTATCATGTTGTCCACTAGTTATTCATAGTTTTCAGCCCTATGGTTCCCAAGGAAGTTCTGCATTATATGGACAAATGAATCCCATGCTGCCAACTCAAGTGGAGTTAGTTTATTTCTGAAGTCCCTTTTATGTATCAATTCTCTGATCTCCGGCCATACAAAAATGCGAGCTTTAAGTATAGCATCGATTTTCTTTACACCAAATTTCTCTTTGAGATACTGGAATCCATCAAAAGCATGGGCCATTGCTTTGAAAAATTCGTGATAAGGCCAAGTTTGATATGAAGTGGTGGAAGGTAGATCATCTGTGGATGTACCAAAGGCATGTGCTTCACATTGTATCGACCAACTATGTGTTCTTCTCTTTTGGTCCACTTTTTGATAATATAATGATTCCTGTCGTCACGGCTGTTCTATAGGCATAAAAACACATATTCTTTGTATATTCTTGCTGCAGTCTAAGAAGTAAAGAAATTACCTTTAGATCACCAGAGATATTCCACTTATGATGCGAGTAATGAATACCTTCCAAAATAAATTTCATCGAGCCATATGTCTCTATCATCCCAACAATAAGTGCGACAGGAATTAAAGGTTTTTGTTACTATTGTGTAGCAACACAGCTTTTAGGCTAGCAGTGCTTGCATCGATGAATAGTCTCCATTCATCAGGTAAATGCTCCTTTCCTAGCTGATTCATGAGGCCAGTAACATCAGTACAGAAACAAGCTCCATCTTCTTCTTTATAGACGGCAGATAAGGCCTCATGGCGTTTACGGAAAGTAGATATTTTTGCTCCGTCCTCTAGAAGATTCCATTGCTGTAGTCTGGAGCCCGACAGTTCTGCGTTTTCCTTTGTCAATGGCAAATCCTTCACCAAATCATTCAATCTTTCTTAATTTATCAACTAGATCTTCTTTTCCTTAGAATCATTCTCATACATTTAATCGTCATTGTTATCCTCCTCTTCAGGCGATGAATCATCTTCTTTAACTGCACTAGCTGATGGAGCAACTGAGATTAGCATCTCCATATTAAAAGGAACTGGTTTTATAGCTGACTTACAATCTGGATATACAGTTTTTGACTGGTTCTTATTTAAGAATGCCGAAATATTTGTCATACAAAAGTAGCAATCCAAACATGATTTGTTGGCTCACGTTACACCATTGGTACAGCAAAAGGCATACCCTTTCGTTTGTCATTTAACCACTGTATGAGCCCGTATAACACAGTACAAGAGTTGTGAGGTGCGCAGGGCTTGTCTTGGTCACCAACTTTATACCCAAAGTAATAATTGTATGCAGTTATCACTAGTTTAGCTAAATTTTTCCCCTGGTTGCTTGGAGTATATCTTCCACAGATATAACAAAAGTTGTCTGGGCTATTTATACATCCTGGCCGATTCATGTTTTCAACTTAGTTTGTATATATCCTGTTATATACTTGTGTGCAATCTTATTTCATTTACAAATTAATTGAGAGAGAAATCTGAAAGAAAAATGCAATTAATCATTGTATATAAATATCGTTTCAACACCACTAATATAATGGCTAAATTTGAAAACGTGATAAAGCAGGAGTAAAAGGCAGGACCAAACACACACAACACATCTTCTCACTACGGTAGCCGAAGCAACACTGCTCATATAACTAAAGAGTATGCGTGTAACTCAGGAACTTTACGTGATAGAACAATTCTGATTACAGATTCAGAGTCAGCATACTCGATTTAGTATAAATCACAAACTAATAACCAAGTAGGAAAATCATTGTTGACTAGTGAATGGACAATTAAATTCCGAAATCAAGTTACTAATATAAAAATTAAAAGCCTATAAGTGATGATAAAAGTGTCCTACAGTGAATTAAAAATACTAACAGTTCAAATAAAAATCGGGTGTCGTAAACATTAAGTATAACAATAGAAATTAATCGTGGTAGTACTAGGAGTGTCAAAGATATTAATGGAAAGTAACAATAATAATAATAATAACTAAATTGCATCAAAGATAGGGGAGAACTAGTCTTATGGAAACAAAGTGAAAATAACAAACTAAGTAAAGTAAATTATCTTTGTAAAATTATTTTAATAATCAAATGTACATTAGAGATATATGATGTAATCGATTTAACAATACCCTTAATGTAATTGTTTTTTGTTGTAATCTAAGATGTAAATGTTATTTTCTTGTAAAGTTAACTAGTCTGACTTCCGAGCAAAAGGCATACCCTTTCGTTTGTCATTTAACCACTGTATGAGCCCGTATAACACAATACAAGAGTTGTGAGGTGCTTACTGTATTTAAGCTTCACAAAATTTTAATTCCTTCCTTTTCACTTTCTCCCCCATCCCAGGAGAATGTGTGTGGGGGTGGGGGTGCGTGAGTCCCTAACCTTTCAACTTTCTAATGAATAAAGAATAAAATAAAAAAAAATCCATTTCTGTTCATTACCCGAAGATGACTTACCACGGTCGAAAGACTTCTCGGAATAAAATATGTCTTGAAAGAGAATGCAAGTTAAAATCAATAACGCTACCATTGCTGTGGACTTCAACAGTGGATGTATACAACATTGCTTCTTACCTAATATATATATATATATATATATATATATATATATATATATATATATAAATAACACCCAGAAAGAAAATGGAAAAGGATTCCGAGCTCTTTCGTCTTTATCCTAAAAGACCTCTTCATGGAATAACGTAGGTCAGGACAGACAATGTCTTAAATAGTAAGGAGTGGGGGGTTAAAACGGCTACCTGCATCAAAACCCTAACTAGGGGGTACAAATTCTTTAAACACTTTAATTTGTGATTTAATAAAATTAGATATGATAGGATCTAAGCTAAACAATCCAGGGCTAATATTAAATTTTGGGAAAGTATTAATAGAAATACACTCCAAAATACTTCCCCAGACCAACATAACCCCTATTTTATGGATGCGTTATGTTGATGACATTTTTTGTTTGTGGCCTAATGATCTTAATATCAATACTTTTCTTGAAAAAATCAACACGTTAGTCCCCTCAATTAAATTTACTTTACAAAATGAAAAAGATAACACCATCCCATTCTTAGATATTTTAATCCACCGAACAGACCAAGGTTTTAAATATGAAATTTATAGAAAACCTACAGCCATTGACTCATACATCCATTTCTATTCCGATCACCATATGAGTATCAAAAAAGTGTTTTCTCTTCCATGTTTCTCCGTGCCCTTAGAATTGTTTCACCCGAATATTTGGAAAAAGACGTTGATAGGATATATAATATAGTTTTAAATTTGTGTTACCCTTTCTACGTACTTAAAAATTGTTATAATTCTGCTAAGCGTTCATTTTATCAACCTAATCATAACATCCCTAAATTTCATGCCAAAAATGTATTAGTTTTACCTTTTAACCAAATTTTCATTAAATTACCTCGTTTACTAAAACCTTTGAACATAAATGTTATTTTTAAATATGAAAACACTAGCCATCGCCTTCTCGCAAAAAAATCACCCCCTAAACCAGGCATTTATATTCTATTGGATGCAATAATTGTGAAAAATGCTATTATGGAGAGACAGGTAAAGAATTGAATGTTAGAGTTAAACAGCACCAAACTAATGTTCGTAATCTTTGTCAACAATCTGCATTATTTTTACATATCTATTTTCAGGATCATACGATTAATTGGAATAGTGCTAAACATGTTATTAAATGTACAAACTACATTTCAAGAAATATTTTGGAGTGCATCTCTATTAATACTTTCCCAAATTTTAATATTAGCCCTGGATTGTTTAGCCTAGATTTTATCATATCTAATTATATTAAATCACAAATTAAAGTGTTTAAAGAATTTGTACCCCTTAGTTAGGGTTTTGATGCAGGTAGCTGTATTAACCCACAGCTCCTTACTATTTAAGACATTGTCTGTCCTGACCCATGTTCCCACGACAACAGAACATCAACCAACTACGTGCCCGCCTCCTTCAATGCGTGCAGCTAGATAGGAACCGGCAGTGGCGTGAGGTCGTCCGCATCGCGGACGACACCCGTTGCATGGACCCTTCCTTCTTCTGGTGGCACGTGAAAAGGATGCTGGGTACGGAACCATCCAAACCAATAACACTGAAAATAAACAACCACACACTCACAGACACCAATGACATCCTCGACGCATTCAGGTCCCACTGGACACATTACACACCCACAACACACCAAAACCACATGCACAGGAGCACTTCCAAGACATTCAGGAATGGTGCCGGACTCATGCTCACGAGCTGAGGCCTCCCCCCCTGATACGTATGGAGGTGCTCGACTATACGTCCACACTTACCACTCCAATCACCGTCGAGGAAACAAAACACTACATAAAATCGACACCAAAACGCGCCCCCGGCCCCTCCGGCCTACCAGCCACACTAATACATAACCTCCCCGCAGACATATACCCCACACTCACACATCTATTCAATGCCTCTCTAGCCTCAGGCCACTTCCCTAAAATATTCAAAGTCTCTCACAATATACCCCTTCATAAACAACACATAGACCCAAAACACCCAAACAATTACAGGCCTATTGCTCTATTAGAGCACCTAGGCAAAATACTCGAACGAATGGTCAACTGTCGCCTACGGGAGTTCCTGGAAGAGAGGGACTGGTTCTTCCCCCATCAATACGGGTTCAGGAGAGGCAGGTCCACTCAGGCGGCCGTGACCATCATACACGACAGAATACAGAAGAAACGACAGATACACCAAAAGACTCTCTCCGTCAGTAAGGACGTGGAGAAAGCCTTTGACAAGGTGTGGCACGAGGGACTCCGTTGGAAACTCGCCAACAACACGGAGTTACCTCTCTGCACCAGAAGGCTCCTCTCACACTACCTCACTGGACGGCGCTGCCACATCAGATACAACAACACCCTTTCAAGACCCTTCACACCACGCTCAGGCGTTCCCCAAGGAAGCGTTCTGGCACCCACACTCTACATTATGTTCACAAATGACACCCCACGCCCACCAGAAAACTGCGTTCACACATACATAGTGGCCTACGCCGACGACGAGACCATTCTGGTCAGCGGCCGGGCCCCCGAAGAAATCGCGCTCCACGCACAAAGAATACTTGACGAGAAGACAGACTACGAGGACAAATGGCTGATTGCCACGAATCCCCAGAAGACACAGATGACACTCTACGGCGCTAGAGATCACTTCATGCACAACCTACAAATCTACTCACACACACCAGACATGATCCACAAAAACCCAACAAGGCTCGCATACACACAGTGCACCAAAATCCTGGGGGTAACATTCGACAAATCCCTCAGGTTCAACTTACACCAGAACATAATACAAGCAAGAGCCTCACGTACAAACGCATCGCTGGGTAGGTTCTACCCAGCGAGTAAAAAACTAAAACTACACTTATACAAAGCACTCGTTCGTCCCATTCTCACGTACGCCCCACTGTCACTCGTAGCTTCGAGCGACAACTGGAAGCGAAAGGCTCAGCGCATTCAGAACTCTGCTCTGAAGCGCGCTTGCCGTTCGCCGCTGTACTCGAGAATGGACGCACTACACAACAACAACAAACTAACTCCTCTCAACACTTACGCTCACACCAGACTTACAAAACAACTCGGAAAACTCACCACAGACCCACTTTACACCTCGCTACACGTAAGAAGGTACGCGATGGCGCCGCGATATCCCGCGGCCCACGAACACCTGCCGCCCGTACCATTCTTCGCATAAACCAATAAGGCATCGTGAATAACGCGTTTCCGGATGGACTGTCAGCCTCCCCCCCCTGACTTGCCCCCAACCCTCGCCCAGTCAATTACCACATAACCTACACCCTCATAACAACACCTCGCTTCGGTGTATAGCCACCGACCTATCTACTCTCGCTGTCCCTTTCTTAATTATTTTCCGCAACGCTCCTCTCTGACTACCTGACTGCCGTGTTACAGCAGTCCCTCTCTGTTCTTTCTATACACAAATTGATTGATTGATTGACCCATGTTATTCCATGAAGAGGTCTTTTAGAATAAAGACGAAAGAGCTCGGAATCGATATTCCCTTTTCTTTCTGGGTGTTATTTATCATATATATATATATATATATATATATATATATATATATATATATAGGTTAAAGCCTGAACCAGTATTTGGAACATATATAATTTGGAACGTTTCGAACATTAGCTATGTTCATCTTCAGCCTATAATGGAGTAAAACAATATGAAAGAAAGCAAGCTTAGAATACATAAAGAAATATATGTATTAATGACTGATAATAAGTTGAATTTGAGAGAAAATAATGCGACAATGTAATAATGAATATTAGAGTTTAGTAAAACTTGCAAGAAAACAATGCAAAAATTACCTAGAGAGAACAATGCGAACTTACAAAGAAAAACACTGCAAAATTATAAAACAAACTGAGAAAACAAGCGAAATTAAAAATTAAAATAAAATAAATGAATGAACACTTACCAACTTGAGAGAAGGACAGGAATCGAATGATTTAATATGTGGGAAATTTCAACTGACCTAAACATGGTAGTTGTTTAAAATAACTGAAATATGGTTAACCAACTAATAGAACATTATAATTATCGGGTCATTGAGTGAGTTGTTATTACATTTTAGGTAAAAATGAATTATAAAACAAACTAAAATTAAGATATTTGAATTAATAGATGTAAAGTGGTGTGGACGACTGACTCGAATTTAATTCTGGATTAGGCATTTGAATAAATAGAGATTCCAAAATGTTGAGATCTACGGATTTGTCCACAGACCCCAAAACTTTGAAATTTGAAGGGGACAATAATGAAGTAGAGTTATTCGAATGATTCCTTATTGCAGAGAATTCCGGTTTAGCAATGGGTGTGTCTGTGTAGTGGCACCCCCCCCCCTATGTTTTCAAATCCTCAGCTTCAATTGTAGCGTAGTTTTACGTACGTAGCGAGTTTGGCAACTCGCACACATAAATTGGTAAACAAATGAGGAATTGAGTAGCAAGGATAGCTTCTCCTTATGAGACAAGTAGGTTTTAAGAGAGATAGTGTTAATTGGGATACAGTAGAATTTGATTTGTGGATAAACTTTAGCTAATACTTGTTGTAAGTCGAGCCTATGAAGGGTATTTTGAGATATATTTTCTGTTTCGATACATTAGATTTGACGAGAGGAATCACGTGTATTTTATTTAGGAAACTTTTAATCAATTTTTCGGGTAATGATGCTGGGAATAAGTTAAATTTACAAAATTGTTTGAGATAAGACATGTCATTATGAAAATTGTTCCAGTCAGAGCATATTCTGAAAGCACGGTTTATTTTGCAGCTTACAGATGATATTTTGAAGCGGTTTGGTAAACTCGAGAAATAATTAGTGCCAAGCAGAGTGGATGTTGGTTTTCTATATACTGAAGTGGAAATTTTGTTTTCTGACCGGGTAATCTTAATGTCCATAAATGAAGGAGAGTTATTAGTTTCGTGCTCCAGTGTAAATTTGATGTAGTTTTGAAAATGGGCTCACCACTGGGTCTATCGTTTGCAAATGCATTTCTGTGCAAAGTAGAACAGGACTGGATGTCCAATTGTCCACAACACTTCAAACCTATACTCTATAAAAGATACATTGACGATTGCTTCGTTCTCTTTAAAAATAAGAATCATGCCTTCCGAAGGATGTTGCAATTTCTACATTTATATATATATATATATATATATATATATATATATATATATATATATATATATATATTTATATATATATAATACTCATTTCAGGTATGATTTCAAGAGGGACAATGGCTCAACGAAAACAACATTTGGCGTATGACCCTGATTTTCTGAAATACGGCTTCACACATGAGAGATAGATCAGGGAATGTCCGCTCTCAGTGTGCTCAGTGTCTTCAAGTCTTTGCCAAGGAATCAATGGAGGTAAACAAACTGAAACGTCACTTGTGTTCTGTTCATCTAAAATTTATTGAAAAGCTACTGGATGGATAAGGAAGAACAGGTTAAACGAAGTCGGATTGATGCTCTTTCAAATTGAGCTTTTTCTTTGGAGATAGCTTCCTTGGCATCCTTTGAAGTGGCATAGTATTTTGCACGATCGAAAAATTCTCACAGCATTGGAGAGGAGCTGGAGAAACCAGCAACAGTCTCTATGCTAAAGACTACTTGTGGAGCAGATATAGTTAAGAAAGTTGAGTCTGCACCACTTTCTAACAATATCATCAAACGTCGATTTGATCTTATATTATTAGATATTTTGGATCAATTAATTGTGGCACTGAAAAAGCAGGTAAATTTTAATTGCAGACAGACGAATCTGTGGGCATTGCTGGCGAACCTCAACTCATGGTTTTTGTGAGATACAGAGGATGTCGTGGTATTCGTGAGCAGATACCTTCGCTGCAGAGAATGCAGCCTACTTATGTTGCAGGCGGCCAGATACATATACCAGCTGCACATGGCTAATAAGAGGTTAGTGTGTGAGGAGATTAATGGTTGGCCAAAGGGAAGATATAAATACCAGGTTTCATTCCAGGTTATTGAAGGATTAAAAACAAAAATAAACTTTAATTACACTAATAATGCTAATTATGGAAATGTCTACAAAGGTAAAGGAATGGGAGAATAATGTCGCTCGCAATGAAATAATAAACCAAATACTAATCAGTTTAACGGGGATCAAAATATGGGACTCAGTCAAAGAGGAAAAATGTTCGTAAACACTGGGGAGTCCAATTAAAGAGTCTGGAGGACGATATCAGGGGTAAAAGGGCGGCTTGACTCTTGGTGAGAGGAGTGATTCTTACGAAGCGAGCTAGTCTTGCGGCTTGAGGGGCGTAGTACTCTTGACGGAGGAGTCGGAATTATTTGGGGCATGAGTAAGGTAATTTCCAGGCTGGATGAGATACTTTCGAATTGGGATGAGTAATCTCAGACGAATGAGCGAGGTTTCCTTGACTGGATGAGAAGAGTGGTTCGCGCAATTCTTCAAAGAAAAAGTCGTTTCACGATTTGGCAATTGACTCTGGCCAAACTCACGACAATCTGTCTAACCGACGAGACCTAACTCCGAAGTTCGACTCGAGAAGAGGGGCTGTATCTTCGCGAAAGGGTGGGCGGTACTCTCTGACTAGCAACGGTTGACCTTAGTTTAAATACCCTGCTGGCCTCCTTGCTAGAAAGTCTCCAGGCATGGCAGTCTCTTGAGAGTAGCCATTGACCTTAGTCTCTTTAGGCTCAGACGAGATAAGACGATCGATGAAGCTTCTTCTCGGGTCGATCCTGGCCTCCAGGCAGAGGAATGTCGGAAAAATGAGTCTCAGTGTGAGATAGTCCCACGATCAAACACAGGTGTTACCAGCCGCTTTGAAGTTTTCCCACGCAAGAATAGCTCTCTCTACTTGAGTTTAGAGATCTAGCTTAGGCCCACGTGGTCACTGCTTGAAAGGGGGGCTTAAGGTGGACTTTAGAGTTCGTTCCCTCACAGAGGAGATGGCAGAATTTTGGAAGAATTTATCTTTTGTAATGCCCTGTCAAAAACTACCACATGAGCAGATATTTTATTTTTGTCATGGTGGACAGTTTTTTCAAGAAACACAACGTAGACTGTTTGAACTGTTTGGTTGTGTGTACTGATAGATGGCCATCAAGCATGCAAAGTTGAGTAAGTTTTGTTAGTCGGGTTAGAGGATAAAATCCTGATGTCACAATAATTCACTGTTTCTTACATCGGGAAAACTTGGCCTCTCAACGTCTTCAGCCAGAATTCCATTTGCGCTGAATGATGTAATACAAATTATGAATTTTATAAGGACAGAGCTATGAACTCGCGCATTTTCCGTAATATGTGTGAAGAGATAGATTTTCATCCCCAAGACTTAATTTCGCCTCTGATGTCCGTTAGCTGTCTCGAGGTCACATCCTTGGACGGGTTATTGAGCTTAAAACTGAAATAGAAGCTTTTCTCCAAGAGAAGAAGCATAAGTTGGCCGACTCTTTCAAAGATGCTGCTTGGGTGGCGAAGCTAGTATATTTATGCGACATCTTCAGGCACTTGAATGAATTGAACTCATACATGTAAGGCCGAACTTAAACTATGGTAGATATCAGTGAAAAATTACATCATTTAAAAAGAAATTGCCCTTTGTAAAGAAAAATTAGCCAGTGAAAAAACAGCTGCTTTTCCAGAACTGAGTGCAGTACTGAAAAATTCATCAGAAATTGAGCTTGATGACATTAAATTGTTTATCCGAGATCATTTGAAGAAGCTTCAAGGAAGAAATGGAGAAATATTTGCCATAAAATGTTGATGTATGTCAACACAGCTGAGTCAGAAATGTATTCGGTTTAAACGTCACTGATGTTGGAGAAGATATTCCATGAATTCAAGAAGAAATTTTAGATCTCCACGAATATCAGGTGTAGAAGCAACGTTTTGAAAGTCTCTCACACACTGAATTCTGGACTCAACTGAAAGATAAGCCTTTTTCGATTCATCAAGCTGAAACAGCTATTATTCGATTTCCCACCACATAACTCTGTGAACAAGGATTTTCAGCTCATGTGACGATCAAGACCTAAACAAGGAACCTTCTGGATCCTCAACATGATCTGCGTTGTCCTCTATCAATCAACATTAAGCCGAATCTGGAGAAACTTGTCCATAATAAGAAAAAACATCATAGTAGTCACTAAAAAACTTTTTTCAATTTATAAATGAAGTCTACTTGAAAAGCCGGAAGAAGTTGCCAGCCACAAGTTTATTTTCTTTGCTTGCTTTCTGTTTCAATAAATTACATTAATATGAAAATGTACCTTTTATATTCTTGGATCAACATGGAAATATAAAAATATATTGTTTATTAAATAACATTTAATGTCCGTAAAATATATTGGATAAAACTGAATGCAGAAACACTGAAGAAATTATATTTATCAGCAGTCAATAGTAGTGGAATAGTCAGAAGGGCTCATTGATAAAAAAGTATTATAGTTGGCAGTCAAAGGTTTGTTAATCTTTGCTTAAGTATGAAGGTTTGCCTCCAATTATCTTCAATTAATATTATATTATATTTATTAATCAGTAACTTATAGTAAAATTCAGTAAACTTTATTCAATTGGATAAAACTAAAATACAGGGTCACCTCCCAAAAAACGGGCGGCAACTTTCGATAGGCCTCATTACTTAATTTTCTGCAAAGATTAAAGGAAATTTTGGTGATACGAGGGGCGGTCAATAAGTTTTGCGAAACGGTAGGGCAAAACAGAGGAAGGGGGATGGCTGTTTTGGGGACTTTTAGGACAAGTTATAACAAGTCAGGACCTGCAGCCGTACGCTCCTGCCTCGTCTATTTAAGAAGCAGTAGCTTATCGCAGATCGTCAGTCACAAATTTTTCAACAATGGAGAAGGTTGAGCACCGCACCGTGATCAAATTTTTAACCAAGAAAGGCAAGAATGCAAAAGAGATCCATGAACGCATGGTTGCAGTGTACACCGACACCGCCCCTTCCTATGCAACCATTGTCGCTGGAATAGAGAGTTCCGCCATGGTCGTGAGTCCCTTGAAGATGACTCCCGTGCAGGACGCCCGTCAGACGTGACCAACGAGGACAATGTGGCTCGTGTGGAGAGAATGATCCTTGAAAATCGACGGGTGAAGGTCGAAGAAATTGAGCGAGAACTTGAAATATCATTTGGAAGTGTTATCAACATCATCCACGACAATTTGGCCATGACCAAGGTCTCTGCTCGTTGGGTCCCTAGAAACCTCACGCCCCATGATCGACGTCAAAGTCCACAAGGCCAGAGTTGCACAAACTGCCCTGCGCGAGTGCGGATTCGAGGAGCTCAACCATTCCCCCCTACAGTCCAGATCTGGCCCCTAGCGACCACTTTTTATTCCGCCAGCTAAAGGCTGCACTGCGTGGACGCCGGTTTGGGGACGATGAAGATGTCCAGTTTGCCGTCCAGGAGTGAATTGAACAGCATTCGGGAGATTTCTGGTTGTCAGGAATTCGAAGCCTCAGGGACAAGTGGTAAAAGTGCATTGAAGTTGAGGGTAGTTATATTCTAAAATAATAAAACACTTCCTCATATCTCGTTTCCTTATATCCGAATTGCAAAACCTATTGACCGCCCCTCGTAACTAGTTTATTGTATTTAAAAACATTAATCAAATTATGAGAGTCTTTGAACTTTTGTTCTTTATTCTACAGTATGTGTTCGAGATGATCTCCATTTAGCTCTGTACATTTTTTGAGGCGCAGCACGAAGTTGCTTATGACGTCCTTACAAACCGACCGACTAATGGCTCTGATTTCCCCCTTGATGGCTTCCTTGATTTCCATGATGGCCCTGAGTCTTCCTGCGTACACTCGGCCTATAAGGTAGCCCGAGAAAGGAATCTGAGGGATAGGGGGGGGGGGCTACGGTAGGGGCTGTAGGTGCCCACTCAAAATCAGTCTTGAGACTGATCACACGGCCACCAAAGTTCTCTTTCAGCCAATCTCGGGACATGTTTGAGGTGTGAGAGCTTGATCCATCTTGCTGGAACCAAAGATTTCCCATAAGCGACGGGAACAGGATCTGCAGCTCCCTATTGGAGGGTTTGAGGACCTCAACATACCTCTCCTTGGTGACTGTCACTGAGATTGCAGTCTATACCATGCACTTAGGGAAGTGTAGGGGCTTGGTGGCTACCTTATTTGGTCTGAAGGTCCCCCAGACGACATTTATCTTCGAGTTTATCTTTCCTTCTAGAAGGAAGTGAGCTTCATCTGAGGTCCAAAGGAGGTTAAGGAAGGTTTGGGTCTCCTGAATCTTCTCCAGTATCCTGAGTGCCATAGCCTTTCTCTGCTCCTTGTCTGAGGCTGTAAGGATCTGTTTCGTCTGTATTCTGTATGGGTAGGACTTTACATACATTACTAGCACTCTCCTGCAAGTCTCACGGGACATACCGAGGGACTGACTTCACTTGCGCGTAGAGCGTTTTGGACTCTGCTGAACTGACTCTCTCACGCTCTTGACCAGCTCAGCTTTACGTTGGCTGGGGCGTCCTGAATAGTTTGGACAGTTTTCATTGGCTGCATTGAGGTTCTACACTGTCCCATAGTTCTCGAAATGGTCTACCCAGTCCTGAATTCTGCTCTTAAAGGGGCCTTTTTCACATTCGAACTGATGCACGAAAGTGTCATCCACTTTCTTGCACGAGCCTGTCTTGTCGTAATGTTTGACGCAGTATATTCTTTGCTGGAGCTCTCATTGAGATCTAGTTGTGTTCACAGGCGTTGTTACTGTCATGTCCTGCAAAGTATCAGTGATTAGTGACTGAATGAAGGATACATCAGAAAAAATGTGTTCAAGGTCACGAGAAAAAAAGTTTGGGAAACACAGGTTTAAAGAAATTAACTATAATTATGACGGAGCAATAGTAAAAAATTCTAGATAAAATTGACCCTTTGGGGTTCTAGTGCTAAAGATGGTTTCATTCCGACCGCTTGCGGTTAATCGATTCAAATTTCTTGAATACATTTAGATTAGAATGGCATACACTACATAAACTTTACACTCTTTCTTTATTTTGGATTAGAATAAGATACACTGCATACATTATCCAGTCTTTATTTATTTATATTAAAATGGCATACACTACCTACCTTTTCAAATCTATATTTAGTTAGATTATAATTACATACACTACATACATATTCCACTCGTTATTTATTTAGATAGGTATGACTTACACTGCTCACATCTTTGACTCTTTAATTATTTAGATTAGAATAATATAACCTACATAAATTTTCCATTCTTTATTTATTTACATCAGAATAACATACACTAAATATATTTTTGACCTATTAATTATTTAGATCAGAATGACATACACTACATAAATTTTCCACTCTTCATTTATTTAGATTAGAATGACATAAACCACTTGAATTGCCCACTCTTAAGTTATTTAGATCAGAATAACATACACTGCATATATTTAAGACTCATCAATTATTTAGATCAGAATGACATACACTACATAAATTTGACACTGTTTATTTATTTAGATTAGAATAATACCCTGCATAAATTAGCACTCTTTTTTTATTTCAATTAGACTGACATACACTACTTACAGTTTCACTTTTTATTTATTTAGATTAGAATATCATACACTACATACATTTTTCCAATCTTTATTTATTTAAATTAGAATGACATACATACTTTTCCACTCTTTATTTAGTTATAGAGAATGACATATTATACATAAATTTTTCACGCCTTATTTATTTACATTAGAGTGACATGCACTACAGACATTTCTACTCTTCATTTATTCAGACTAGAATGACATAAACTGCATGCATTCTCCATTCTTTATTTATTTAGATTTAAATGACATACACTGCATACATTTTCCACTATTTTGACATTCAAATATGGAAGAAAAAGTTGGCAACCTTCGAATTATTTTTGCTAAACTTCCTCAAGACGTTGGCTTCATGTTCGGGTCAAAAGGACAAATCTCGGCCGACTGGTTTTCGCGCAATACCATTAGGACATTTGGTGTGAGCCGACTGCTTTCATTCGTCTCACTGCTTCATTTTTTTTCCAGTGATAACTAGCCAGGGCATATGAGCCAACAAGATTATAAGGAGCAATGTGTAAAGAGGTTGTGAAGCTGGAGAAAGTGGAAACGTAAGACGTATACAGCCTTGGCCAAAATTATGGGGCAGGTATGAAAAAGTGAAGAATATGATTGAATCATTTATTTCATACTTAACATAATACCAATAAACATTTTTGCATATATTCTATCAATAATTAATATTTGATGTGTCCTCCTTTGGCTTTTATAGCCGCTTTTCTTCTTAAACTTGCCAAGATAACATCAAGGATATGCACATTCAAGGACGTTCTGCAGACCATTTGGCAATAACTTTTCATTCAGTTTTCAACCAGTTCGACATAATTTTCAGCCTTGTGGTTGGACAGAAATCTCTAACACATCGAAAAAACTCTTTTAGGTTTCCTTTTCCTTTTTGGCAAGCTTTTCAGGGAATTCTTACCACTCGGTAATGATTTTCCTGATTTGTTGTCGAATAAAGACACCAGCTTTCACTTTTGCCTCAGAGTTTGGGAATGTAATTTTTAACGTACTTGAAGGCTGCAGACATTTAGTAAGAGCTCTAACAAAAATGCCTCATGAGACCTAGATTTAAATTTAATGGAGAGAACAACACTTTTTGAGGGTCTATCAGTTGATCATGTTTGACATTATGCCTTTCAACCGAGAGAAATTGGTCTTTTTTGGCTAGTGCTTCTTGTTGTAATGTGCTGGGGTATCCCTACTATCCCAATGACAGAAATGACATTAAAACTTAGCAAAACCTCCCTGGAAAACGATGAAAAATGCTATCATTTGGATGTCCCTAATCACTTCCCAACTATACTCCTTATAATTCAAATCTTGTAGTGGAGCTTGGCACTGTTGTATTCTCCCTTGAGATATTCTGAATGAGCCAGGACAATGGATAAATACGTGTTTTAATTCTGAAGAATTACAGGTTCAATGCTACTTGAAGAGCTGCCAATGAAGAATCTCCACTCATCTGGATTACATTTAATTACACTTGTATCAAACAGACCAGATTGCATTAGCATAGCTCAGTATGATAAGTAAAGAATCTTAAGAATAGTTTATGACCTTTGAATTGGCTTGTTACTTGCACATTTTCATCCTGCAAATACCACTCTTTGAGCCTGGAAATCAAATGTTCAGCATTTGACTTTGACAAGCAAAGATCTCTGGCAGGTCATCAGTTTGGATAGTGTGGATTACTCTTAACATCTATATCTCTGATACTGAGGTCTACATCTTCACTAATCTTTTCAGCATCTGAATTGTTGCTTTCTTCAGAGGTTCGCTTATTCCTTTCTGGGTGGTTAGGTACAGCAAGATCAGCACTGTGTTCTACTTGTACAATAGTAGATATAAGATCGGGATAAGAAATAACAGGTGGACTTTTGGCATTTCGGAGCTTGGGAGTGTTCACCATGCAGAAGTAACAGTTGCTTGAGTGATTAGTGGGTTCACGCCAAATCTTAGGAATTGCACACCTCATATCTCTTCTTTACCCTCTATACCATCCTGTAAAAGTAAAAAAATACTTTATAACATATTTGGCTTGCAAACATAATAGCTTAAATACTTGTAAAATTTGATATTTTACTCTTTACAACAAACCATTTTCTTACCTTCCAAAGTTTTCTTGCACTGGTCACAGGCAAAATGAGGTGCGGCCCAGGGTTTGTCTTGGTTCTCAACTGGCAGGGAAAAGTATGCTTTGTAAGCTTCACACATTCTCATAGATGCGGCCACACTGAACTTCTTTGCTCTTGTTTTGATGAACTGTCTGCGGATTTAAGAAAATGCATCTGGAGAATGATTGCAGTCTCTTGTTGCTATTTCTCGTCTGATGAGCTCACTATGGTAGCTAGATCAGAAATGATAGCAGATCTGTGAATCCCTGGATAAATATTTCTGAAGTAATATTCTAAAATACCCTAGAAAGTTCTAAAAGTTTCCAAATGTGTGTTCTAAGAAGTTCTACAACATTCATGAAACTTCATAAAATTCTACTAATTTCTAGAAATTTCTCATTAAATCTAGAATGTTTTGGAAGGTTTCCTTAAAACAAATATTATTCTACAACATTCTAATATTTTATTCGAAAACAAGATTTACAAGTTTCTACAATGCTTTGAAAAAAATTAAAACCTTTTATATATTCTCAAATTTTTTTCGAAATTATTAATACCCTAGCATTATTTTCCAAATTAGCAAATTTAGAAATTTAGTGTCCTACCTACAGTTTTGGGATAAAAAATAGACTTTTTCATTTACTTAAGTTACGAACAACTGGAAAATGACACTTTTAATCCAAGGACAAAAAAAAAAGTGAAATTTTGTTACATAGTAAATATCAGTGACACCCTCTGAAGAATTTATAAGTCAGGTACCTATAAAAAAAGTGATCAAACCAGTTTATTCGTAACTATGGCGGAAAATCTAGAAATCACTTGATTTGGCCAATCAATTAACCCTGAGATCCAGAAGACTTTTTTTTTGGCCTAAATATGGCGTTGTCAAATGAATAAATTTATACATGTAAGTTTTTTTTTAATTTCTACGAGATAATTATATTTATAATAAAGTTTATTAGGTTGTTTTTGCTTTGTTTGTGGAAAGGGTTGTATCATAAATTAGTTCTTTTATATCTTTTTCAGTGGGTACCTAACGGTGGCGTGGGATACAAACGAAGAGATACTACAGTATTATCACCCGATTCAAACTTCAACTAAATCGGAAATTCGCCGAGAAACCATAACCGATGATGCTTGACTCCTCTAAATAAGTGGTGTCCACTCACCTGTGCTGGAGTCACTAGAGACCTGTTATTACGCTCTTTTATAAGGGGGCAACAACCTAGCTCAGTTAACCTACACCTGTTATAGTTGGTCATCGGATAGATCGCGAATCGGGTCAACTGTCTCTTATCTCATATGCCGTAGCATCCCGTGATTCGAAACTCACTTTAAACTGTCTGTTTTTCACTGAAATAGGTATCATATGGTGCAAATCGTTTGGAAAATAGGAGAAAACAATACCACAATGCAACACCATACTACAATAGTACAATGAAATATTACAAAGCATCAAAATATAACACTTCTCTCATTAAATATTTTCCCCCACTGAGGGAAGAGGTGTACATTTGTGTGTTTGTGTTCTTCCAACTAATTGTTTCTGACAGCTTGAAACGGCTTTTTCCGCCCTTTATTTTATCGCGGATTTAGATAATGAGATTTTTCAGTCCGGTTTTAAGGCAAAATATATGGTTAGCCAGAAAGTCCTGACTCACTTAGAAAACGGATAGAAAACAACAAAATTTTATGGAGAAACCCAAACATTCATTCTTCAAATTAAAGTCCATCATTCTCTACGATCTTCTTCTAACGATAAGCTAGCATCTGAATCTGTCCCAGATACCAGTCATCTGACTTTGAATAAAAAAACTGTAAGCAAGCTTCCTTCACTCCATCAAAAGTTTTGAATCACTGGTCACGGTGGAAGTGTGCTATTGAGCGGAATAGGCCATAGTCACCCTGAGCACTATCGTAAATGTGGAGGAATTTTAACACCGTCCATTTGTTCGAACTTCTCTATAGTTAGTCTGCCAGTGTGTGGCCTCGCATTGTCTTGCTGAAACAAAGCCTGACCTCGATTGAACAATGCATGGTACTCTTTCTTTAGTTTGAGTGCACGCGGTCTAGCTGCTGGCAATACAGCTTAGCGTTGAGGGCACAACCATATGGAACAAGCTTGAAATGCAGTACTCCTTGGAAATTCCACCAGACATAGACCATGACATTTTCTTGTAAAACTGATTCCGGTTGTTCACTTCGCGGAACTCATTACCTCTCCCAATCGTGATTAATCAAGTACACCTGCTTCTTTGATGTGATAATTCGCCTCCAGAATCGGCCTTCCATAGTGTTATGGAGAAGTTAGCTGCAAATCTCTACTCTACGGGCAGCTTGTGTTTTGGTTAGGTCATATGGATCCAATTGAGGCTTCTTGTGAACAAAATCAATTTGAAGCAACAACTTTCCCAAGATCACAGCTGCTTGCAGAAGGTTCAACTTTCAATGCTGCTACTGAAGCCTCGCTATCAAATGTTGGTTTTCAGGAACGTGGTTGATCGTCAAGGAAAAGATCTCCGGAGTTGAAACGTCTTTACAACCTCGAGACCTTCGCCTGACTGACTGTCTGCTTCAGTATAAAAAAATTTCCTTCACAGTAACTCTTTTAGAAAGTTTTAGTTTGTAAGAGTAGCGAATCAAAACTCTAATTCCACTTTCTTCCAAACTCATTTCCGTCATTTGGGGCTTACACAAATATAAACTGCACAGGGGCACCAAACAACAGCAGAGTAATCTGGTAGTCAAATGAGTAAGTCAACCTAACCCAACGTAGTCGAATGAGTAAGGCTAATTGAACTTAATGTTGGTGTAGATCCATAAAACCCTGACTCACCTAAGTGAGTCAGGATTTTCTGGCCAACCACATAGATCAATGAATTAGTGATGCATTATGCACCTTCCGATGGATTCATGGGTGTCCCTGGAACTGCCTTTCACTGGTTTTGCCCGTACCATTCATCTCGTACTCAATCTATTCCTATTGAAATTGATCTCGGCCGGCAAAGTTGCGTTTTGGTGTTGTTCCATAGGGATTGGTTCTTGGTTTCCTTCTTCTTCCAAACTTCTTCTCATTGGTACTATTATGCGTAGTCTTGGTTTTTCATTTTATTTATATGCTCATGACACGCAAATCTATCTTTTCTTTTTACGAATCTCCTTTGCTGAGAGTCTAGGAAACCTACTACCCACGTATCTGCTGGCTGACTTTTGGAAGCTAACCATGACAAAACAGAGGCACTCTCCTGTGGTGGTGGCTCGTTGGAAAAATGTATCTTCCTATTTTAACCTCTGTGGCTTCCATTCTCACTTTTCTGATACAGTTAAAAATCTAGGTGTAACCTTTGATAGTCATTTATCCCCTGGAGCTCATCTTGATGACCTCTGTAAATCATATCTCTGCTTTCTCCATAATCTTAATCACACTTGTCAATACTTTCACACCAACAGCTCTGATATTGCCAGTCATGACTTCATCACCACCTACCATGATCCATACAATTCCCTTCCACCTGGATTACAGGATTTCACTCTTTGACCTAGCCAACTAGTTCAAATCCTTGTGGCTCGTGCTCTTCTCCTATAGAGAGTTTTCTCTCGTCCAACTCCCTTGTTTAGCGAAATGCACTGTCTACCAATTTGATACAGACTAACCCTCAAGATCCTTGTCCATATGTCCATAAACTACGCAGCTTTCTACTATATGTCCTTCTCCTCGACTATAACTTATTGGTGTAGATCCCTATCGTCTATCTCTGCTCCCCTACTAATTTTCCTCGTAGTACTCTGTGTGTGTGTAGGGAGGCGTGCTTTCTCTATATTTGCCACGTGAATGTGAAATGATCTGCCTAGTGTGACAAGCTCATTCCCCTCCATTGGTACCTTCAAGCGTGCTTTGAAGAGCCCCCCCTCTTTGCTGAGCGTTTTCCTGAGTCGATAGACGAGACAGACGCTCTGTGAAAACCCATGCGTTGAAGAGCAGTATACAAAAAAAATTTCTTATTATCATTACTCGCAGAATTCAGGGCGTATTTCGTTTGAAATTAGATATTTGAGAACTCCCATTACCATGAAAGAGCAATAGGATTAAACACCATAGTATATTAGTAAATTCATTCGGACAATAATTTTTTGAAATGAAAAGAAAAGTAAGGAAATGAAAGGAAAGGTTGGGGTTAAGAGGCAATGAAAGTTAGGCCGATCTCCTCCTCCCTCTGCTACTCCTCAGAGCCCTTATGTGTTCCAGCAGGAGCGGCGAAGAAGGCGTGGTACAGAGAGAGAAATAGAGAGAGAGAAAGAGAGAGAGAGAGAGAGAGAGAGAGAGAGAGAGAGAGAGAGAGAGAGAGAGAGAGAGAGAGAGAGAGAGAGAGAAATATTAGAATTAACAAAGCTGTAAATACGTGAATAGATGACCTAGGCGGTCGGTGGATCTACAGCTTTAAGGGGGATCCAAACCAGATTGTGTCCTTGCCTATTCTTTATTTCTCTAATTTCCTCTGTCCCACGTATTAAGTGTTCAGCCAGTATAAAGTGAAGGATAGTGGAAAAAGTGTAAGGAGAAGTGGATGAAGTAGGAGGTCTACAAGTGAACTCTAAGTTATATGGATGTCATGTTAATATCTTTCTGTTTAATAGATTAATGTAGTTTTAAAAATAGACAGTTTAACGAGTTAAAGTTTGAGTATCAGAAATTCTTTCATTGATATTTCATGGCTTTGTATTATAATTGTGTTGTTTAGTTGTTAAAACCAAGGTGTTAACTCTTTCTACCTCTGGTTTACCTTTTTCGTCACTCTTTTTCCTTGTTTGTTTATCATTATCATACATTGTTCATATTTATGAGCAATCCTTGTCAATTAGGTTAGCTTCAAATTTCGTTGTGCTAATTCGAAGTTTTTTTTTTCGTGAAAGTCTTTCATGTATAGATTTCTTCCTCTTATAGATTTACAGTCTTACGGTAACTCCACTCAGAGGTAGGTTTTTGGCCTATCCACTCTCCCTATACTTATGTATGCTGATCTTTCCATTACATAGTCGGAGAGTATCCTCCGTAAGATTTCAGTGAGCCCCATCTGGAGGATTTTATGTTGCATTCCCCTCTACCACGATGTCGCAGAATGAGGTCGAATGGCAACCACGTGCCCTTCTGTACCCACGTGGATCCTGAGATCACCGCATGTAGCTGTGAAAGTATGGCTGAACCTGGGCAAAGAGGCGGCCGACGCCGTGATCACACGCCCCGACTGTATTTACCTAGGGACCGATGTCATTGTCTCCCACGGTCACCTCTCCGCTCGAAGATTGAAATCCGTTGGACATTCCAATCAACGTTATCACGATTCCACCTTTCCCCAAAGGAGTCACCGACTTTTCCCCAAATTCGCGCGCGCGTCTGGAGCCCCCTCACCAGGCACCTATATAACGCTTCGACTGAGTTTAAAGAGCAGCAGTATTAGACTTCCTAACTACTCCGGCGAACGAGCTAAAGGAAGCTCTGCCCCCCCAGCGGCGAATTTAATTCGAGTTGAAGGCTAAATCGATCCGTGAACTCTGCTATAGTCATTCGGCAAATATCCCCATCCGTGAACTCTGCCATAGTCAATTGGCAAGTATCTCCATCCGTGAACTCTGCCATAGTCAATCGGCAAGCTTCGACATCAGGGAACTCTGCCATAGTCAATCGGCAAGTACCTGACAAGGATTCCCGACTCCGAAGGTTCGACAAGTGCTCCCTCGTCTGAAGCAAAAGGTAACGTGACTTCTTCCGTCGCATTCATCGTACCCCAACTGGCCCCTTTTCGACAACGAGCAGGTAAGGTAATCGTAACCGTTGCCGCCTGCAGATTGATCTTGAATCTGGCTTACTCCATTGCTTGATTATTTGTGTGAACGCCCCAGTTTAAAATCCCCCTTTAGATCAACAAACTGAATCTGACCTCTTTAATCCCTTAATTAACCTACCTGTATCTCGTATGGACCTTTAACCCCGTATGGGTGACCATTCCCTTTAAACCCCAATTTTGTGTAAATATAAATATCATTTTGTTGTTAGTAAAAATATATTTTCTTCAATGTCTTTCTTTTGCAACCCCAGCGCGTACCAGCTACCTGTTGATCTTTGGTCAACTTGCACTTTGAAATATCTGTTTAAAAGGACCCAGCAAAGTTAATAATATACCATCCCCACTGAACTCATAACAATTTCCCCCTTCGCTAACGGTCTTCAACCAACTTCGGCCCCCGGCCCCAAAGTACCTACGTATATATATATATATATATATATATATATATATCACGTGAGGGTAGCAAATGAATGTAATGTCTCTCAGGAAAAAAATTAAATGGTGTTTCCAAGTACTTTCAACCTTTATTAAGTTCCTTATCAAGGATAACTACAAGAAATAATATTATATTGGAGGTATATATACGAAAGAAAAATATGAAAGACCCCCTCAAAAACAAGAAATCACCAATGAGGAAAACGGAAGGGGGAAGGTGAAGATTCACATTAAGAATTACAAGAAGCAGGTAGTAAGGTCAAATTGAGAAGACGGAAAGGGTAACAGATTAAAAGAAATGGAGATAGCCTAACTAGGGAGATTATAATACACGAGGTGCGAAACGTGGGGAAAATACAATCTACATAACAAAGCAGTGACAATTTAAAAAAAAAAAAAATTAGGGCCACCTAACTAAAGATTGTATATAAAAAATTAAGAACAAAAGTCAGAACTAATTTCTTTAAGTATTAGTCTTTAAATTATAGCATCGATTTTATATAGGCCAGGGGAAAGGTTAAAATTATCACATTGGTTTATAAAAGCACATTCAATGATATTCCTTTTTATAGGGTCATTGGAACGAAAGTAAAATAGGATCATCTCGGTGGCTGGTACCCCGTAGGAAACACCATTATCACAAACTCAATTTCTACCTATATCGCGATATATGACGCTTCTAAGGTGGTAATCTGCTGGAACTTTATACCTGTTTTTACTGCAATCTCGGCTCCATCGTATATTTTTTTAGAGTAGTTTGTGCTTATGATATTGTAGTTCCATAGATCTTTCGTGTTCCGTATTCACGCAATGTTCCGTTATGGGAATGATGTCAGCAGCGCTCTCCTTGAAGAGATTACGAATTAATACTCTCTTTGTTATCCAGCGGTATTTTTGGGCTTTTTGTGGGTGGGTTTTGACGGATGCGGATGCCCTTGTATAGGCCCTTGTTGCTTTTGTCATCCGTGAAATTATGTTATGTTATGTTGTTATTTTTCTATGCATGATCCACGTTTTATTTTTGTTTGATCCTCGGGTCTCTGTTTTGTAATTTTGTTTGTTTGCTTGTGATTTCTGTTTTTACCTCATTGTTCACCTTTTTAAAGGCGGTCCTGAGAGAGACGTTTTCTTAGGAGTTGAAGAGTTTGTCACTTGAACTCTCGTTGTCCTTCATTTTGCCGTCTCTTTGGGTTAAACGTTTAATGGCACCCTCGCTATAGTGTACATGAAGATTCCTACTGAGTCTGGGTTTTGGGAGGACTTCATTTAGGGGAATTTGCTTGATTGAAAAAAACCCATTTAGGGTATCTTCATAGCAACCGGGGCTGGTTATGCTTGCCAGATGGTCCTGCAGAATGCAGGTGAGGATATTTGCATTCATATTCTCTGCAATCTGACTTGCTTGTTCTTGTTGAGTTGGTTCCTACTCACAATTCTTTGTTATAATGGCGTAAGTTTCGCTTTTTCTGACTCTTCTATTGAATTCTTTCCTCTTAATGATCTCTGTCTAGCTAAGAGCCATTGTTCGATGGTCGCCGTTGTAGTCCAGACATTTATTTGTCCGAAAATCATAATTTCCGTGTTTATGCCCATCTTGGGCCCATTTGGACAACAGTCTTATTCTTCTCTGGGCAGTTCGCAGTAATATGCTTGTCCATCTGATAGCATGTGAAGCATATCTGGATATTGTGAAATACCTCTTTCTCAAAATTAGTTGCTGATAGCTTCATATTGAAAACCAGGATTCTATCAGTGGCTGCTTTAACAACACTTTCGGTCTTCTCGAAGGTAACTTTAAACACATGAGTGTGCTAAATGAATTTGATAACCCATTTCACCTGTGCTATCTTTGTTGGGTTTCGATTTCGTCCTTAATTTCTTCGCTGTTCTGTGCTCCAACCCAGCTTTCGAATTTTCTTCATATAACGCTTCTTTGCCACAATTAATACTTGTGGTGGGGTCTTGGCATCTAGGCCTTTGTGCCTTCTTTGGAAAAAAATAGTATCATTGTCCCTGACTTTGGAACACAGCGCGATGAAGCCATTGTTCACATCAATCACTCTAATCAATGTGACCTTGAGCTCCACAAACAGAGTGCTTCGCAGAGTTTCGTTTTAGTTGGTAGGGCATGTGTAGGGAGAATAGTCAGTGGGTCCTTCTTAGCTATCGGTTCCATCAATTTTAGGGGAGGGTAGGGTTGCATTGTCCTTTGTTGTTCTTTATGTTTTAATTAGTTTCCTTTCCTTATAATTTGCTTACGTATTTGAGTTTCAATTGTATGGTTGATTTCCTTTGTTAAAAGGTTGGGGCAGATGCTATCTCCCTCACCGCTCTTTTTGTTATCAAGTCTGTGTGTTGCCAATAGTGGTAGGATGATGTTGATGATAGGATGAGTAGACTCGGAAGGACTCCTCTCGAGAGATGACTTATGACCGACTTATTGATAATGCTGCCTCCTCGAGGGTTTTAGTATCATAGCTACTTCCAGCATACACAGAGACGGTTATATGTCCAACTATGATCTTTGCTAGGCCTTTGCTGTTATGGAGCAAGTCTCCCAAAGTTTGCAGCTATGTCCCCTTTCAGGGAATTTCTGACTCTGGGTTCTGCAGTGGCCTACTTTTTATTCTCTTATTTTTAATCATGCCATATCGTAGCCGACTGGTATGGTTAGGTTGAGGTTAATGGGCGGCTAAACACAGACTTGATCACATTGGAGTCTCGAGAGGAGAGCGATGGGTGTTACTCAGTCACGTTATGGTGAATTCCTTTGGAAGTCTATTTTAATAGTATGACTAGTATGTCAAAAGAGACTTTCCGAAAAGACTGCAAATACAGCCAAGATGGCTGCTATTCTTCCAGGAAGGATGAATCTTGTGCGTAGCTTCTTCTGAGAATAAGATATTATTCCGAATATTTCTTCCGTCCCTTCAATAATTTCCTACATTGAGAGACTTTAAATACCTACATTGGTGAATATAATTGATTAAATTAATTGAATAAATACAATATTGAAACTATATAAAACAAACAAAGCAATTACCTGCATACATTGAAGTGACATAAGTATTTGCACACTTAAATTAATCAATATTATAGATAAACATCGTTGACTTTACTTTAACATGGGAAGTTTTGTTAGGGTATAAATATTTGAAATAATTGACCTTTAGTCTGGTAGATCTTTTATTTCCTACTACCCTATATATACGAGGGGCGGTCAATAAGTTTTGCGAATCGGTAGGGAAAAACAGAGGAAGGGGGATGGCTGTTTGTGGGGGTGTTAGGACAAGTTATAACAAGTCAGGACCTGCAGCCGCACGCTCCTACCTCGTCTATTTAAGAAGCAGTAGCTGATCGCAGATCGTTAGTCATGAATTTTTCAACAATAGAGAATGTTGAGCACCGCGCAGTGATCAAATTTTTGACCAAGGAAGGCAAGAATGCGCAAGAGATCCATGAACGCATGGTTGCAGTGTACACCGACATCGCCCCTTTCTATGCAACCATTGCTCGCTGGAATATGGAGTTCCGCCATGGTCACTTGAAGATGATCCCTGTCCAGGACGCCCGTCAGACGTGACCAACGAGAACAATGTTGCCCGTGTGGAGAGGATGATCCTCGAAAATCGACGCGTGAAGGTCGAAGAAATCCACCGAGAACTTGAAATATCATTTGGAAGTGTTATCAACATCATCCGCGACAATTTGACCATGGCCAAGGTCTCTGCCCGTTGGGTCCCTAGAAACCTCACGCCCCCTGATCGACTTCAACGTCGTCAAAGTCCACAAGGCCAAAGTTGCACAAGCTGCCCTGCGCGAGTGCGGATTCGAGGACCGCAACCATCCTCCCTACAGTCCAGATCTGGCCCCTAGCGACTACTTTTTATTCCGCCAGCTCAAGGCTGCACTGCGTGGACGCCGGTTTGGGGACGATGAAGATGTCCAGCTCGCCGTCCAGGAGTGGATTGAACAACAGTCGGGAGATTTCTGGTTGTCAGGAATTCGAAGCCTCAGGGACAAGTGGTACAAGTGCATTGAAGTCGAGGGTAGTTATATTGAAAAATAATAAAACACTTTTACCCATATCTCGTTTCCTTATATCCGAATTGCCAAATTTACTGACCGCCCCTCGTACCTTATCTCCTCTCAATATTACAGGGCTTCTGATTTATTTATATTGTATTACTATGTAACATTTTTCTCTCTTAATACATCGTTGAATTACATACACGGGCAAAAGGTAAAGGAGTCATGGAAAATCGAAGGGAGAAAAGAGCGAAAAGGAAGCAAAGGATAATATAAGATTGCATGTATAATGTGCTTAATTTTTCCGATGGGAGATTTTAAAAAATCAAAATTTAAGTAGAATTTGCATGAATAATGAGGGCATGGAAACATATACTGAGCTAAAATAAGTCATCTTATGCATTCAAATTTATGGCCTTATTTACGGAGATAGGATGGTTTTCATTGAACATGCGAGAGACAAGCCTGGAGTTTTCCTTAAGTGAAGGGAGCTTATTTATATGGTTATACATACGGTGTGTGACATTTCTGCTTGTCTCACATAAAGCAGAATTTATGATAACCACTATATGGAATCAAGTAGATTCCTTTGTCTTGTCCTCTTATCTGTTTTGGAGCAGATAGACCTTGTACGGTAAAGTTAAATTTCCCATGGGAAGAAACTTTTTCGAGCCTACTAGATTAGGAGAATATGGGAAAGAAATAAACTATTATTTTCAAAAAGTAGGCAATTAAGGTCGCTCACTGTTAGTCCAAATTTATTGTTGGACTGAGGATGGGAGTCTACACACTTCCAAAATTAGTATCCAAATAACGCCTACAAAATACTAGGGTGCTTAATCCTTGTAATTAGATATATTGGACCAATTCAAGATTAGGCACCCAAGGTACCTAATCTTGAATTGATTGTAGTGTCGCAGATGCTTATTCTTGAATTATAAATTTTGGGAAGTTTCTTAGTAGATCGTAACTTACCTTAAATTTAGTTTAGTTTAATTTAGAAGTTCTTTTCATTTATCGTAATTTACCTTAACTTTAGTTCAATCCAGACACCGTCATGTCAGGACCAGTGTTTCAAACAACAATTTTACCTTTACTTAACCTAACCTAACCTAGCCTAACCCATTTCAAAGATTATGTAATTATATAACTGAACAATATGATATTTAAATGATCCTTTAAATATTTTTCTATTCAAAAAACTTTCCTTAGTTATTTTCAATAGTTTTATTTTCCCTTACAAGTCACCTTGTCAGTCGTTAACGGAGCGCAGGTGCCATTTATTGCATTGTGGCTTAACTAGGTGCCGAATGAGGGACTTTAGGTGGTTTATCTTAAATTGAACGAAACGCAGGTGCTTATTTTTGAATTAAGTATCTTTAAGTGTCTTATCTTAAATTGAACGGAATGTAGGTGTTTATTTTTGAATTGAGTGACTTTAGTTGCCTTATCTTAAATTGATCCGATATATTGTGAATTTAAGATGTATTTACAAATTTAAGAAATGTAGGAGGTATTAAGGTAAAACTTCGAATAGAATTAAGAGTGTATCTAGAGATTTTAGGTTATATTTATGCAATTTAGGTTATTTTTAAGTATTTATAGAAATTATTTGGTGTTAAATTATGTGGTGTTAAATTATGTGGTAATTTTGGGTGCATTTATATATTTAAGAAATACATAGGTCATTTAGCTTTTAAGGAAATTCAGTGTATTTTATTATTTAGGGAATTTAAACTGTATTTAGTGATTTTAAGGTGTAGTAAGTAATTTAAGGAAATTATGGTGTATTTAGTTATCTAAAAAATTCATACAGTATTTAGATATTAAAGGGGCATTATACCGTATTTGCGGATTCTAGGGTGTAGTCAGGTATTTAGGGAAATTTTTATGTAATTAGTTATTTAGGGAATTTATGGTATGTGTGTTATTTGTGCTATTTAGGGTGAAATTAGTTATGTAGAGAATTTATGATGTATTAGTTATTTAGCGAATTATGGTTATTTAGTTATTTGCGGAATTTAGGGTGTATTTAATTATTAAGAGAATTTAGAGTATATATAGTTATTTGAGGAATTTATTTAGATATTTCGGGATGCAAAGGTTTTTAATACATCTTTTGCTAATCATTATCTTATCACTTTCCCCTTCCTTCGTATTCGAGTTTTTATTTTGCTCTGTATCATATCTTCACCTCCACATTGATAAAACCTTCTTTAGTTATCATCAGATTTTCAAACATATTTTGATTATTAAATAAAATCTGAACAAAATTGTGTAATCTGATGAGAGCATATCTTTGCTCAGATTGAAAAAGGGAAACCCAACGAGGGCATTTTCTTTAGAAAGTTCCTGAAGTGATATTCACAGAGAAAGGGGTGAAGAAAGGGAAAGTGAGAATATGATGAGGGTTCGTAGTCAGCACGCATATGTGTTTTTATATATAAGGAATAGAAAAAGAAGAAGAAATAATGAATGTTGTGTTTAGAAATAACGAAAGAAGATGTATCCTATCTTAGCAAAGTAAATGTGGGAGTCAGAAAGCCACGTTTTAAGTCCTTAAAAATAATCTGCACACCAACAAGGGCATTTGCATCAGCAAGTTTAAAAATAAAGTGTTTGAGTAAGGAAAAGGGACAAGTGTGGGGGAGCCTATAACGGTTTTCTCGCAAAGTGAGGTCGGTGCGCATCAACGACTCTAAAACATGCTTTACTCTCACACCTGTCTATGTTCTATTATTATTCATAAAAATAATAGTAATAGTAATAATAATACTAGGATAAAGGACATCTCGGAAAACTTCGAAATACTAAACAAAATGAGCGGCGCCTTAAACTTGCTTTCTTTTTAAGGAGCCAATCTGGCGACCTCCTACTAGAGAAAAGTCACCGTAATCACGTTTCAGTCTAATTCTAGGCTAGATTAAAAAAACAAAACAAAAACAAAACAAAGACCAAATAACGAAAAATACAAAAACAAAATCAAACAAACAACTATTAAATCTGATTCTCACCATAAAATCTTTTCAAATTGTACACAAATGGCATAACTATATTGGTCAAATTAGAAATTCATGTGCTTTTCCTTTTTTTAGGATGCGTTGGTTTGGTGCACATAAACTTTCCACATTCCACCCCATTTTCTTATATATATATATATATATATATATATATATATATATATATATATATATATATATATATTAATATATATATATATGTATATATATATATATATATATATATATTAATATATATATATATATATATATATATTATATATATATTAATATATATATATATATTATATATATATTAATATATATAGATATATATATATATATATATATATATATATATATATATATATATATATATATATATATATATATATATTAATATATATATATATATTATATATATTAATATATATATATATTATATATATATTTATATATATATATATATATATATATATATATATATATATATATATATATATATATATATATATATATATATATATATGTCGGAGGATACCTTTTGGCGTTATATACTTTTTTTAAGTATACTTTTGTCTAAGAATGCTATTTTTTATTATTATTTTTAAGGAAGAGCCGCTTCAACACGTAAGGATATAGAGAAACGCATTGGAATTATCTCAAAATAAACATATATTTTAAATTTAACAATTAACTATGACAAAAAAACAGTAAACTCATTAATATCCTCCTCCTAAGCTAACCAAGGCCAAACCGGTTGGCAACTGGGCCTATTACAATATCTCTTAAAGACAAAAATACACAAATAAGCTACAGGTAAACACACCAATTGCCGATTCGTTAAACATTAAATTAAAGTACTCTCTTCTACTAGTAAGTATGACGGAGTTCACGCACAATTGTTTTTACTTCCGTTAAATCGTGAAACGTAATAAAGTCATACTATCGCAATATGAATATAAATGTTCTTTCTAACTTACATGACAGAAGGGATCGGGGGTTGCCGCATGTCGCTGGAAGGCTTTTCTCGCGCTTCGGAGATTTGAATTAGCCGATGGTAGAATTCCGTCGAGATGGGATGGAGGGAGAGAGGGTGGGCGATGTCAACTTCTTATTGCAACTTTGCCTCCAGTTACGTTAAGAAGACGGAGAGAGTTACGGTGCTCCTCACTCAAAGAGTCCTCTTCTGGATAATCTTGAAGCCTCTTTGTGTCCTATTCTTTAACGCCGGGGGCCCAACTAGTTTTGGGGTTCACAAGGGGATTTCCTCCGTAATTAACAAATGGAACCTCGTTGGGGTTTGGTTCTTCTCCTCTCAATCTTACGGAGCTTGAGCTGTGAGAGTCATTCCTGTGTGAGCGGGGTTTCTTTTCTCCAGGCAGACTTCTTCTAATTCTGTAAAGGATTTTCGGTATGGCACCGATACAAAACTTGTCGATTTATGTTAATTCGGCACGGATGGGGGGAGGGGGATCGATCTTCTTAAACTAATCCTTTTTCGTCTCTCCTCGAATAATCTTGACTGGCTGAAGGATCGATCTTCGCGAACTGATCCTATATCGTTCTCACCGAATAATCTTGACTGGCTGAAGGATCAATCTTCACAAACTGATCCTATGTCGTTCTCACCGAATAATCTTGACTTGCTAAAGGATCGATCTTCACGAACTGATCCTATGTCGTTCTCACCGAATAATAATCTTGTCTCTTTTCTTCAGGGGCTTATTTATAGGCGGACCACCGCCCCATTTAAGGGGGAAGGGGCGAGCCCGCAGAGGGAAGCGCGAGTGGTGAGGTTGCATCTGGGAGAGCGAGGAGTGAAGAGGTTGGCACTGAGGTGCCCAAGTCGGCTTGTTAATTAGAGAGCCCCCCCAACCGCCACCTTCCTTGGCGTGCCTTTTGCTTGGCAGCGCTTTTTGGTGATATAACCACGGGCCTACGGATCTCTTAGGTAATTGGATCTTTTGAGCGTCGTTTAAGGGGCCTTTGGTGGTTTCCTTAACACAGATGGTCGCTCCAACTACCTATGCGGCGGGGAGATCAAACAGGGTAGGCAGTTATTGTTATTCGCCGGCTACCGTTCCCACGGGTCTCCTCATGGAGCTCGCTTTTCCGGCTTTCTCGACAAGGGGATGGGGCTTTAATGTATAAGTGCGTCTGGCCCTCCGGGAGGCTTTTGTTGCTATTCCTCTACAATATATATATTATTATATATATTAATATATATATTATATATATATTAATATATATATATATATATATATATATATATATATATATATATATATATATATATATATATGATTCATTGAAGTCGACAGCAACGGCTGCATTGTTTACTTTTGGCTGCAGCTTTCTTATAGCTTTGACTATAGTCTCAACAGATGGCTCTAGGCGAGGAAAATTGCGAGGAACAGGCATAACTTTATTTGCCTAGACTTCTTTCGACCTAACAGTAGGTCATCTTCAGGACAAAATGATGATGATGATAGTGTACTGAATTTTTGAAGATGGTGGGATAGTGGTAGATAATAGTGGGTGAAAATTAAAGCGAGGAGGGGTATTTTGCCCTAGTAGGAGGGCATCACTTTATGGTTTGTTTTTTTGTAGATTGTTTCCTTTCGGGATGAAGATGATTTTTGCCATCTTATACCTGTCAGGAAAGTAATCTGTATTCAGGGCGGCATTCATGGTATTTACCAGTCCCTGAATAATTTGCCTCGGGGCATTCACGAGGTTGTGTTTTGTGATCCCAGACCAGCCTGATGCACTTAGCTTGAAGGATCTTATGGTGTTCATAGTCTTTTCGAAGGTGATTGAGCACCCATGGTCAACTATCTCTCTTTCCTGAGATATTTGCGGGTAGGGCTGGGTTCTATGTATCACTATGCTGAGGTGGTCGAGCAGGTGGTCTTCGAAGTCCTGGTCGAAGTCGTCGTTCTCCTCAGGGGTTATAGTGAAAATTTTTTTCCAGTGTGTCCTGAATCTTATTTCGAGAGACTCTGGATCCTCAATGATATCTTCTCCGACTTTTATTTTTGTTCTAGTTTTAGCAGACAATCCCTTAAGTCTTTGGATGCTGTTTTAAAAACTTACTGGATTGTCCTCCCTGTCCAGCCTACTAATAATGTCATTCCAGATTTTTTTTCTGTTTCTCTGTGATTATGTGTTTTAGCAACTCGCTTAATTGTCGCATCTGGCTGTCCTTTCCACATTTGGGCCTATCCTGCCTATTTCCTCGTAGATCTCTCTATGTTACCGGGCGACTTCTCAGATCTCGTTCGTCCACCTAGGTTGTGGGAGCATTTTATAGGAGATCCTGGGGATGCATCTCTCGTCAGCTTGAATGAGGAGATTAGTGATGGTGTTTATCTCCTCATCTATCTCTTCGAGATTGGCATCTCCCAGGTCAGCTGGTTGGTATTCGCTGAGTATCTCTGTATATAGCTCCCAGTTAGCATTCGCATAACTTTTCCTAAGTGGGACGGGCATGAGTATGAGAGCAAGCGAGATTGTTGTGATTATGTGGATCTGGTCGCTCGGTACCACAGATCTGAGCACATTGCTGATCTTAAAGGGGAAGTTCTCGCTTGCTAACACTATGTCCGGTTTTGTTGCCGAAGGATGTGTTAGGAAGGTCGGGGAATCCGGTCCGACTCTCTGGATTCTGTCTCTTTCGAGAAGTAGTTCCAGATTCCTTCCCCTTTAGTCGGTTCGACCATAACCAGACTCTCTGCATCTGGCGTTTAGGTCCCAGCCCAGCAATGCCATTTTTCGCGTCCGGAGATGTTGAAGAAGTTAGGAATCGGCAGGTAGTTTCGGCGGGGCGGCTGATGGGTAGTTGCCACGTTAGGCTTCCGATCAGGGTTGAGACTTCGACAGCCACGAATGATTCCTCCAAGTCTGGTAGTGTTTTGTATGCAATGTTTTTCCGGATCGCGATGGCTCCTCCGTCATATCGATCTTGTGTATGTTTTTTTGTGATCACAGTGTAGTTTGGTATTTTTATTGTGTTAGTTTCTCTGTTTACACTGTGTTCGGAAATGAGGATCAGGTCAGAATCCTATGTACGGAATATGTTTCCGTAGGGAATGGATTTCCCTTCCCATCCGTTTACATTTAGTGAGAGTATTTTTAGTGTGTTGTTTGTGTTCTCCATGTTTTGTTTGTTTCGTGTGATATGTAGTTTATGTGAGTGTGTGTATTCTCCTTTACTTTTATCGCGTCTCTTTTTCCCGTTTTTTATTCTTTCTTACTCTGCTTTACTTATGGTGAGGCAGGCGTCCCTATGCAGTTTTATTTTCGCTGCCATGAGCGCCTCGTCTACTATAGCTTCTTGTGCCGGTTAATCGTAAGTCTCCCTTATTTGTCCTATCTTTACCCCTTCAAAAATCTCCCTAATACTGGGGTTGGCGGGGAATGGGGTCAGATCAGTTATGAAGAACTGCATTCTCAGTTCTTTTCCATCATATTTGATGGTTTGTTGGGGAGCCTTTCCACTGATTTTACTCCTCGATCTCTTGTTTTCTTTGGGAGGTTGGGCGCGTTCTTCTTCAGAAGAGAATGCAGGGATTGAGAGATTACCCTTAGCTTGCTTTATTCTCCTGGCAGTTTTTCCTCTTCTTTATCTCCCGCTTTATTCTGGCCTCTATTCTCGGGTCTCTATTTGTGAACTTTAGAGAGGCTTTTGATGTTTCTTGGTGTTCGTTCTCTTCCGCTCTTTCTTCATCTGCTGGAAACAGCGTCGCTGAGGCATCTTTCTCGAGATGGTATTGTAGTTGCAGGACGTCCCCCGATGGAGGGTTGTCCGGGAACCACATTTTTTCAAGTCCATTCTTCTTGAGCATGGTGTTAAGCTCAGTGGCAAAGCAGCCCGGGTTAGTAAAGTTCCTCACGTGAGCGTATATAATACACGTGATATTTTTTTGGAGTTTTTATTACCAACCCTCAGGTAGCTTTTTGGAGGGGCACAGTCTATGGTCCCTGCGGGGGTGGCTTTTGCCGCTTCGGCGTAGGAGGTATTAGCCCTCCTAATTCCCTCCACCTTTTTCTCCTCTGCTTTCCTTTTTAATATTTCCTTCTTCCTTCGGCAAGACATGGCCATTGCCCCGTGCTTTTGCCCACAGTTTGGGCATTTTGCTTCGGCTTCCGGGCATTCCCACCAGCCATGCCCTTTTCCACGGTAAACGTGATATTACAGAAAAATGTATTGAATATGTTTGAACATTACCGTAAGAAAACGGACCAATCAACTAACTCGAAAAATAGATGGATAGATTTATGTCTAAAAATATTTTAAACATTATTATAAGGAAACGGACCGAACAAATAATCTTCGGCACCTAAGCACCGAGCTAAAAGAGGTTATCAACCTCCAACAAGAGGAAATCTGGAACAACCTGATAGCCAAAACCGATAGCGAGATAAACCCGGCTAAATTCTGGCGTCAAATTAAGAAACTAAAAGGACTAACCGGAAAAACGAAGGCTCGAATAAAAGAGAACGAAAATAATATAGAGAACTTGGCTGTTCTAGAAGACAGATTTAGGAATTATTGGAAAAAGTCTTCAGTATCACCCAAGAATACAATGTAGAGTTCGATCAGGAATTAGTAGGCCAACTGATCGAAAACCAGAATCAGATTATACACCACACGCACCCACAACATCAAGTAGATAAAGGCAGAGAAATGGCGGCCATGACCGTCCCATAACATCTGGGGAGATAATGGTCACTGTAAGATCCTTTGAACAAAAGACACCAGGCTAGACGGGCATCACCGAAATCAACTTGATAAATGCCCCACAACAGGTCGTTCAGGAAATGACAAATATTTTAAACGCTTCCCTGAACACAGGTTACTTCTCTGATGGTTTTAATATTGCCAAATTAATCTTCATATTCAAGGGACGATAGCCCCCTGGTCAAATAGTCAATTACAGGCCAATATCCCTGCTGGAATTCGTTGTGAAAGTCTACGAGAAGCTCCTGGCTGACAGGCTGCAAGAACAACTAGCCAAGAGAGGAGCTCACAACCCTCAGTAGCACGAGTTCCGAAGGAGACGAGGAATGGAGACCGCCCTCGCCCTCATCACGGAAAAAACTCGCGTGCAGCAAAGCTGAGCGAAAGTACGTAGACGTGGTGCTGCGGGATGTAAATAAGGCCTTTAACCTCCAGCTAAACCCAATCCTGAAAAGGTTCCTCTTTGACTATGTCATGGAAAGGATAGACTAAATCGCGATCGAGGGCTACAAAGGATCCGAATTCAGACTCGACGCGGGAGTTCCACAAGGCAGCTGTTTGAGTCCGTTGCTGTACCTCGTGTAAATAATAGACCTCCTTGCTACAGTGAGGAACGATCGATGTATCTGTAACTCGCAGATAACATCACACAAATCGTTCCAAGTCCCATTAGGAACGCTGAAGTTGAAGCAAGGGCGACAGCTGCCGAAATTGATAACATCAACGGTTATGATAAAAAGTGGAAAATTAAGACAAACCGCCAGAAATTACAGATAATTCCGTTGAACCACCGGAAAATAGACGACGTCCTCGTTCAGGATCCAAGGCCCACATAAACAACAGTCTTCCTAGCCAAAAGAGAGCTGAAGAAACTGTACCGTTTCCGAAGCCTCAACGTGCCAAATAAGAGGAAACTCTACACATCCTTGGTACCCCACGTCCTGGTGTACTCGGCCGTGATCGCATAGATGGCAAGTTGTACCTCTCACAGGACGATGGAGAGGGTAGAGAATCAAGCCACACTGTTTATAACTGGCACGAAAATGATCTACCGTATTCGAGAATCGGTTTTACACGATAGAACTGGACTCAACCTGATCAATATGGAGATCCAGAGGCTAGGGAGAAAGATATGAGACAAAGTAGAAGAAGAAATACTCCCAACAATCAACAATAACCTAGACATAACTCAATTCAGAAAACGCGCAATATAAAGAACAGCTCTATTTCCCAGCGGAAGAAACTGTGCAAGAGAAAATATAAGGCCTATCTACACCTAACAATGATATAAAAATCGAAACAAGACAAAGAAAAACAATAAACAAATGGCAATAAACTTTAATAAAAAGAGGCGAAGTGCCCAAATCAAACTTTAACTAAAACAAAAAGAAAAAAAGAACAATAAAGGTATAAAGAAAAAAAGAGACAAAGTGCCAAAGATAAAATCAAATTAAAATAAAAAGAAGAGAAGAATAAATAATCAACAGAGTTAACTAAAATAATAAGATTAGATATTCTAACAACAATAATAAAAAACGTAGATAATAAGAGGCGAAGTGCCCAAACTAGGATTTGAAATAAAAATAAGAAATGAATAATTAAATAACAAAATCAACGAAAATAAAAGAGAAAGATAAATTCAATAACAACAAGCATAGATAAAAAAGAGGAAAAGGGCCAAAGATAAAATTAGGTAGAAAGAAAATAAAGAATAAAATAAATAAATAAATAACAAAGTTAAAAAGTACAAATAAAAGAGGTAAAAATGCCCATATAAAACGAGAAAAGAATACTTAGCAATAAAACTACTTGAAAGACTTGAAAGCCACGACGGAGGAACCGACTAAAAACAAAGTTATAAAGCAATGGGATAACCTGACCGTCTTGGTCAGCAATATTATTGACGAAGGATAAAGAAAAAATAAACAAACAATAAGAATAAAGTATGCTAGTGATGCCTTCAACACCAAAACAAACTAATAAACAATTTCACACCTATGAAAACCTACCACACATTTCATCACTTTCATTAACTTGAACTTGAACTTGAATCAACTAACATGGATTTTTTAAAAGTATGTTTGAGAACAAAATATTTATGTTCGGTATAAACAAAATGAGGAAAAGGATTAGGAATATTCGGGTTCCATGCGGGGGCGTTGAAAATTCTGGCGGCGAGACGTTGGGTGGATAGTCTCTAGCTGGAGTTCTGTATTGATTGAAGGTCTGTGTTGGGAGATCATAACTGCCTCGGCCATTCTGAGTCTTCGGCGGTCAGGATCACGGAAGATGGTGGAGGCGTTTTGGGTGAGCGTTTTTCTTGTAATTGACGTATGATGCGTTGCAGCATGTCGCTTCTCCCAAGCAATTTTCCTCGCCGAGAGCCATCTGTTGGGATTATAGTCAAAGCTATAAGAAAACTGCAGCAAAAAGTAAACGATGCAGCCGTTGCTGTCGACTTCAATGAATCCTGAATAAAAAATGGCCTCCTTCCCATATATATATATATATATATATATATATATATATATATATATATATATATATATATATATATTATTGTAAAAGAAAAACCTATAACCCCCCCCTCACATTTATCGGAGACCACGTGCTTAGCTATCCCGCCATGGACGACGTCTCTTCCTGTTCAAACCTTTTCGAATTTTCAACTCCTGAGCACTTTGGGAAAATATTTCCCAAACCTGCGAACTCGTCTCAAGCCTCCCTCCCCCCCCTCCGGTGACGAGGTGAGAAAGAGCCCCTCTGTCTCGCCCTTGCTGCTAAATGATGAATCGACTCCTCCTCCGGATTGAGATGTCTGGAGCTCGTGACTCCTTTCTCCAAACTCCCCCTTCCCCCTCAGAATCGGGCATACAAATACTCGTGCTATTCTGTAGTTGGAAAAGTCCAGCCCGCACCTCAAGGCCGTCCTTATCGTCTCGTCCCATGGGCGTTCATCAGACAGCAGACTTCTTCCGCCGTGATTCTACCCAAGTCAATTGGTAGCTTCTGTGAACGGCAAGCCTTTGAATTTGCGCGACTGTCTCCCTTCGTTATATCGAACTGAAGAAAATCTCCATCGATTACCTTTAAGGGAAAAGAAGAGTCCTCTTCCAGTGGAATTACCAGTAATCCCACATTTACCGTCAAACGTCATCTTTGAAGTTTGGCTATCCTCATCGAAAGTTTTTTGGGATCGTGCCCCACCTGCCTCATTCGGATCGTTTCCCACCTGCTTCATTCGGATAGTGCCCCACTTGCCTCATCTGATCGTTCCCCACTCGCCTCATCGCAAGAAGGACCTTACTCGAAGTCATCGACCCGTAAGACCGAAGCCCCCTCCATTATTAGTATTGTCAAGTTCCCCCTTTTGATCTGAGCCTAGTTACATTAATCAATTAATTCCATTTGAGAATCCCTCATAATAATTACCAAGAGACTCTTTCAATTTAAATAATTCCCCTTTGGCTATTATTATTCTTATTTTAATCAGTGTAAATAAAATTACATTTTTGTTGCCTTATCTTTAGCTAGCCTTGAACGATACTTTCGACCTATTCAAGTAAATCTCGCCAACCATTTATGCACTCTGTCGGATTCTTAAGGATTTGAAACCCAACGCCTCAAGTTTGACCTCCTAGTCGGTCGTTAATCCCTGCGAACAGTCCTTCAACGGTTCACGTTACAGTAGGTGATTAAGTCGCCCCCCCCCTACATAATATAGGAGTAGTGTATGGTATAGAGTGGTTGCACTACGATATATGTATATATATATATATATATATATATATATATATATATATATATATATATATATATGTTAAATTTTTGAAATGTCTCCCCTCGATATTTTTTATAGTTCATATATAGAGGGTGGCTCCCGAAAAATTGGACCGTTTTTGAGAAGCAAGATCTCAATAACCATATTATCTAGGGGCATGAAATAGAAAGAAATTAAAAAATGAATCCTTTATCTATAAATAATTATTCCTTGTAAAAATGGTCTTAAACTCATTTAATGAATCGTTTAGCCTTTATTTTCTAAATTGCAACATTCGAAAAAGTTCAAAATTTAAGCTAAATTTAAATTTTAATTAATGGTTCAATATGCCCTCCTTTATGCTCAACCGCCGGCTAATGTTGCTGTTGCTTCCCTTTTTATTTTCTACTTTCTGCTTTCTAAAAGTTCAATGAAAAATATGTTTTTTATATTCCTTAGTTAAAGGCTAATTAGATCATTAATAGACTTTAAGACGATTTTTACAAGGAATAAGTATTTATAGATAAATGATTCATTTTTCATTTTCATTTGATGTCACTAGCTGCAAAGGTTATTGATATATCGCATTTCAAAACCATCCAATTCTTTTTGAGCCACCCTGTATTTCTGCTTAACTTCCAGTGTTTTTACCTGCAACGAAGCGCCAAGTCTAGGCGTCGCTATTATTTTTAAAGTAGTAAAGTTCAATTGTACCCAATTAAAGCCATGAAATGACCCCTATGACCATGGGACATAGGGTTATTCACCCTGTAGATTTCAAACTGCCATCGGATTCGCGCTGGGTGGCACCATCTAGTGGCAGAAGACTTATTTAGCCATTCAAAGGCACTTGCAAGTGATTTGAACTAAGGAGAACCATCAATGCAATAACCATTGATCATCTTATCACAAAACACCGCAAGTTATTGGCGGGACTTTCCCACTTGTTTATTTAATTTAGAGACTGTTTTTTCCTGGAATATTCCTAAAAAGTTCCTTTTTTATTGTTTTCTTGTTATTTGAATCGAATCAGATTTGAGTATATATCCTTTTGAAGGGAATTTCAAAATGAGGGGCTTCGCCACCCATACCCTCTATAATTGTGAGGTGTTGCACCGCGTACAGTGCAGTTTTCCTTAAAACCGCTACTAATTTACATAAATCCCCTCACGAGGCAAGGTAGAACAAAGGGGGGGGGGTCAAATTAATTCAACTGGAACTAAATACATAGAAAAAAGTGAACGTAGAAGTAGAGCTTCTGATAGACTGACTCATATTCTTTGCCACTCTTCCTCTGTGGTAATTTATTTTGATAAGGAGTTTTAGCGCTTTTTTTTGTTCCTTTTCGTTGGAAAGTAAAAGTACTTTTGGTTTCTCTTTTGATAGTCATTTGTTTCCTTTTTCTGAGCCCTCCTTTATAGGGTGTGTTGTAAGGGTACAATCTGCTGGGCAGCAAATCTGTTTAGATCATATACCAGAAGTTCAGTCCTACTTTTGTCTACCTCAGTATTTGTGTTAGATTGCCATCGTCTTCATTACCACCATTTATTTATATTCAATTTCATCCCTATTCATTTTTTTTATTCTTTTTCTGCTTGTCCTCTAATCAGACTATATACCTTCCATCTATTTTCACCCTTACTTACTTCACCACATTGCTGATGAAACCGCTTTCATGTGTTTCTTAAGATGAACTCCTCATCATAGCTCTCCAAATTTGTGAACTCTGGACCATTGAACATAGGATGATCAATGCCTTAAAAAGCGGATGATCAGTGAATGGTCATTGTGTACGTGAATACACCTCTATTTGTTCTATTCATCTCAGAGCTACAGAAGTATAGCATTGAAGGAAGTTGCACAACAAGCCATTTGCATCGTTGAAGAGGTATCTCAACCGGCTAATGAAATGCACGTAAAGATTAGAATGACATTCACTAAATAGTCCGAAGGAACTCAAGACATTGGACATAATAAGGATGGTGGAGGGGAGGTGATATCGCGTTACAGGGAGAGGGGATAGGGTGGAGGGAAAGAAAAGAGAGAGAAAATCCATGGTGAAAGGGTATCTCCATATATAATCTTTTTAATTTAAACTTGGTTAATTTTTTTTTATTTATTGATTCGTTTTTTTTTGTGAGGGGGGGGAATTCCAACCTTCTAAATCGTTTTACTTCGTAGCTTTATCGGTGGTCATAAATAATGGTCTTAAGAGTGTAGACACAATACGGTAGTCAAAATCGGGTTATTTGATGATTAACTTTAAATCGGAACGTTTTTTTATGCTATCGCGGCCTTCCACCAGAAAATTGGCACCTTCTTGGTTGGTTATCAACTAGTACGGCTGTTTGTGAACTAGTACGTCTGGTTATGAACTAGCACGGCTGATTATCAACTAGTACGGTTACTTATGAACTAGTACGGCTGGTTATGAAATAGTACGGCTGGTTATTAATTAGTACGGCTGATTATCCACTAGCATGGTTGGTTATCAACTAGTACGGCTTGTTATCAAAAAGTACAGGTAGTTATTAACTAGTAGGGTTGGATGATTCTGGATGATTCCGCCGGGGGCGGAATGTGTCTTCACACCGACCGGTGCTTTCGCGTCAGGACTAGGTGGGTAAGAGTACTACTCCCCACACTGGACGCTAGTGCTCCACGTCGGGGTATGTGGATATGAGTAACCTCCTATAGTGGAGACTACTACTTCATCGGCAGGGTTCCGGAACAAAGGAGGGATTTGATATGTTGTACTTTGAAGGCAGGGTGGGAATGATAGCAGTGTTGTGAATAGCTATGTGCACGAGGATGGATATAGAGAGACATAGCCAGCGGGAGTGAGCGGCAGCGTATTTGCCAAAGGGCAGGTCAGCTCGTGACGCCTTTGAGAGTTTCGTGTCCACACACTCGGTGGGATCGAGCACGTGCCTCGACGCTAATATATATATATATATATATATATATATATATATATATATATATATATATATATATATAAGCGAATGTGTATGCGTGCCCATTTCGAAAACGGCTCCACAGATTTTTGGAAAAATTTTGCCTGCAGATGGGGTTTGGGGCAAGTAATACATACATATACTCATTTTGGCCCACAAAACTCTTTGGGACCCGCGGGGCCCACAAAAAGGGGACTACACATATGTAATCGAAAGTCTTTGATGACGTTATAAGCATAAAAGAAATTTTATCATTAGAAACAAGAAGAGCAGCTTCACCACCCTGCCTTACAGAAGGAGCTTGCGCTTAGTTGGCAGACTTTCGGCCTCTGGCCTACGATCTATCATGATTCTCTTTTTTTTCTCGATCTAAATTTGATCTAATAATTTCCATGCCAAAATTTTAATAAATTTTCTGAGTTTCACTATTTGTAATTCTTTTAGTTTTAAAAAATCACAAAAATTTGATACTTATATTTATTTCTGAACTTCAAAATGTTATTTTTTTTATTTGTTTATTTGTTATTTTTTATAAAGTAATTATTAGAAACTAACAGTTGTTTTCCTAAGGTTTGTTCTAATGAATGAGTTGACTTTAAAGTCCATTGCTGTTTGTTCAGAAGTTTCTCTTCAGTGCATCAGTCTAATATTGACCAATGTCGGCTTAGAGAAGTAAGGGGGGTTGGGAGTGCATGCATAATATATAACCTTAAGTCCTAACCTTAACTCTTCAAAGATAAGGTTACTTAGCCAGTGCCTCTCAACTGTTGGCGTACTACCTGCTCGTGGTCTCCCTGCCTTTAACTAAAGGTACGTCCAACGACCGAGTGCCGGGCGGTATAACCCGGCTAACCCCACTACCTTGTGGGAGCCCTTGGAAGGGCCAAGGCTTCAGGAGTAAACCTGGGGATCAAATCTACACGGTGCTCATGCATTAGGCGATAGTTCAATGAGGGACCTTTTTTCAGGAGAGCACTGCAACTTAAACCTGCTCCAGTCGTCCTGGATCATTTTCTTGTCACTGGACTCAACAGGGGAAAGTAAAGATGGTGGGCTGAAGAATGCACACCTACTTTCCACCTTAAACATCATCGTGCAGGTTACAACTCCATGCGTTGCTCATTCATCCACACATTCTTGCAATACCCTATCCACTGCCATAGCCCGCCGTGCAAGACGACATCAGCAAATACGAGGGGTGGTCAATAAGTTTTGCGAATCGGTAGGGCAAAACAGAGCAAGGGGGATGGCTGTTTGTGGGTGTGTTAGGACAAGTTATGACAAGTAAGTACCTGCAGGCCGCACGCTTCTGCCTTGTCTATTTAAGAAGCAGTAGCTGATCGCAGATGGTCAGTCACAAATTTTTCAACAATGGAGAAGGTTGAGCACCACGCAGTGATCAAATCTTTGACCAAGGAAGGCAAGAATGCAAAATAGATCCATGGACGCATGGTTGCAGTGTACACCGACACCGCCCCTTCCTATGCAACCATTGCTCGCTGGAATAGGGAGTTCCGCCATGGTCGTGAGTCCCTTGAAGATGACCCCCGTCCAGGACGCCCGTCAGACGAGACCAACGAGGACAATGTGGCCCGTGTGGAGAGGATGATCCTCGAAAATCGACGCGTGAAGGTCGAAGAAATCCACCGAGAACTTGGAAAATCACATGAAAGTGTTATCAACATCATTCACGACAATTCGGCCATGAGCAAGGTCTCTGCCCGTTGGGTCCCTAGAAATGTTACGCCCCATGATTGACTTCAACGTCGTCAAAGTCCACAAGGCCAGAGTTGCACAAGCTGCCCTGCACGAGTGCGGAATCGAGGAGCTCAACCATTCCCCCTACAGTCTAGATCTGGCCCCTAGCGACTACTTTTTATTCCGCCAGCTTAAGGCTGCACTGCGTGCACGCCAGTTTGGGGTCAATGAAGATGTTCAGCTCGCCGTCCTGGAGTGAATTGAACAGCAGTCGGGAGATTTCTGGTTATCGGGAATTCGAAGCCCCAGGGACAAGTGGTGCAAGTGCATTGAAGTCCAGGCTAGTTATGTTGAAAAATAATGAAAACCTTTTTCTCATATCTCGTTTCCTTAAAACCGAATTCAAAACTTATTGACCGCCTCTCGTACAAGGACCCCATATCTGCGGAAGAGGCTGTGCCAACCTTCGCAGACTCCACAGCCATCCACGATCTCACCAAAGACGATAATCATCAACCAAACATCATCAAAATCATCCATGTATGGAGTGACATCGTCATCGGCAACCATGGACAACATTAAAGCAAGAGAAGTAAATTTTGGACATAAATTCAAATTCAAGACGATAAGAAATCTTTATAACCAAGAACATGAGGCCAAGAAAATCAGAAAAAGTTTTGAAAAACCTTATAAATTTAAAAAGAAGCACACTTCTAAAGGCGTAGATGATGTTCCTTCCAAAAAGGTAAAACCGGATTCAGGGATGAGTTCGATGTCTTCGAGTTGCATTAAACCTTCTTGCGTCAGCCATGTGAGAGTGGTTAATAATGCAGTTGCCCACACATACATTGTGCATAATTTCATTCTCTTTGCCAACCAGTTTGATTTGGTTTATGAACGCGCACCTGGGGATTGCAATTGTTTATTTCATAGCCTTGCCAAAGCTTTGCAGCGACTTGATATTAAGGTAGATCATTTGTCACTCAGAGATCTTGCTTCAGAACTGTTGGAATCGAAAAAAGAACGTTTCATACTCTTTCTGGGACAGAAAAGAGTATGGTGATCCTGAACTGCGTTCAAAAACTACTTGCAAGCACTTCGATCTGGGTAAAAATTGCGGGATCACATGGAAATGAAGTTCTTTGCCGAAGCCTATTATGCCATAGTACAATTTTTCAATGGAGGCAACCTATCATTGATAAATATCAATAATGAAAACGCAAATAAAATCATGACTTTAGCATATTGGAACAACTTGCACTACGATGTTTTCTTGCCATCCCATGAAATGTTATATCACTCAAGTGTAGAATAAGAAGATATAGGCATTGAGCCTAGATACTATAGTCTCAGAGAGTTGCTGAAGATCCCAATCAAATGCAAACCAGCAGAGCATACAAAGCTGCAAGAGCAAAAGAGCGCGTCAAAGAAGGGCCTCTGGAACTCCAGATAACAGGAGAAAGAGGATAGAAGCTAATGCTGAGAGGATGAGAAGAGTCAGGGCTTCTGAAGATACATATTAAAGGCAAGTCAGAAGAATAACCAACGCTGCACAAATGAGACAAGTGAGAAGTGCATTTTTGTCCGATCTACATAGAGCAGCATTTAATTATGATCCCAAGGAAGATTATTCAAATCACCCAAAGTTGCTCATTAAAAGTTTGGAAAATGAATGTAAGTATTGCAAAGCACTAAAGTTTAAGGATGAGACCAATGATCTTTGTTGCAGAAATGGAAAAGTTCAGTTGGAAGAACTACCTATTTCAAGTCAACCATTACTTTCCTTATTAGATGGATCAAATCCAGATTCAGTTGAATTTTTAAGAGTCATAAGAGCTTACAACAACTGCTTTTCTATGACATCATTTTGTGCTAATGATGTAACTTTGCCAGGGAGGAATTTAGCATTCAGAGTCCAAGGCCGAATCTATCACAGAATTGGTTAAATTTATCCAATGTCTATATTAGAAAATTTAAGACAGCCTTGAAAAGAAGTACAGATGAAGAAGTCATATTGATCATCAGAGCAGACAAAACTCCGAATGGTGAGCATAAAAGAAGATTCAACAAATGAAGTTGGACTTTTGATTATAGGGCAAGACTTTGAAAAAAGAGATATTGTTCTACAATATAAAGATGGAAATCTGAAGAAATTCGCTAAAACTTATAGAGCTGATGACTTCTTTGATATTCTGGCAAGGAACTGATGATTATAATTTTCTTTGGAAGCAAAGAGATCCAAAAACTGGAACAAGGAATAACAAGAAAATATCTGCTCAGGATTTTTATGCCTATAGAATAATGTTGAGGCAGGAAAATTTCCATTTGCTATTGAGATGTATGCCAAGATTAAGTCAGAGAGACTATTGTTCATCAAGTTGCATCAGAAAAAGCTCAGGAAAGAGGACTACATCCATCTAAAAGATGCAGTTTTAAGTGATGGGACTGCAAATAATGCTGGACAAATGGTGATTCTGCCTTCTTCTTTTATTGGAGGTTCTATGTACATGCAGGAGACAGTATGGGATGCAATTTGCTCTGTCAGACATTATGGCAAACCTGGCTTATTCATTACTTTTACTTGTAATCCTACATGGAAAGAAGTACAAAGTAATCTTCTTCCTGGACATTCTGCTACTGACAGACATGATATTGTGGCAAGAGTATTCAAGCTTAAAGTGGACAAACTCATAGATCTGATTACTAAAGGAAAGCTCTTTGGACAAGTGAGATGTCATTTGTATACAATTGAATTGCTAAAGCGAGGCTTGCCACATGCTCATTTGCTAATTTAGCTGAAGGAAAAAATAATTTTAATGAGATTGACCTTATAACCAATGCAGAATTACCAAATCTTGAAACAGATCCAATGTTGTTTGAAATCATCAAGAAGAATATGATTCATGGACCATGTGGTTCTGTTAATCCAAATAGCTCCTGTATCGTAGGCAAAATCTGCACCAAAAATTATCCAAAGTAATTAATTAAGGAAAGAAGAACAGCAGAAGATAGAGGATATTCCTTTGCTGTGAAAAAAAATGGAAATCGTATTATTGTAAACAACAAGTGGGTGGTTCCGTATAATCCCTTTCTTTGCCAAACATTCAATGCCCACATCAATGCGGAATTTTGAAACAGTGTGAAATCGATCAAATATGTTTGCAAGTCTATAAACAAAAGTAGTGATCAAGCAGTTTTCAGCCTGGAGAATCATAATGAAGTTGAAAAATTTCAAATGGGAAGATATATTTTTAGTAATGAAGCAGTCTGTAGAATACTTTCTTTCCCTATTCATGACAGAATTCCCTCAATTCAGCACCTGGCTGTGCATTTGGAAAATGGTCAGATAGTCTATTACACTGAAGAAAATGCAAGAGAGCTGGCTGAAAGGTCACAAAACACTACCCAAATGGTGCTTTTCAACCTCTGTACAGAAAACCTCGATATCCTGAAATATTTAAATATTTTACCTTCAAAGCAGGAAGATTTTCTAGGAAGAAGCAAGGAAAACCACATTCAACAGTTCCAGGAATCAGATGCAGTGATGTTCTTGGTAGGGTATATACTGTTCACCCAAGAAATCCAGAATGTTTCTTTCTAAGATTATTATTGCCCCATGTGAGAGGACCAACTGACTTCAAAATGCTTAGAAAGGTCAATGGAAATGAAATGGAAACCTACAGGCAAGCATGCATTGCTCTTGGACTAAAAAAAATTGATGGACATTGGGACAAAGTTTTGGAAGAGGCAGCTACCACACAGGCTCCAAACACAAGGGGAGACTTATTTACTGGGATGATTGTCATCTGTCAGCTAGCTAACCCATTGGCTCTTTGGAAAAAGTATAAGGAAGATCTATCTAAAGATATTCTCCATCAGTTCAAGTTACAACAACCTGGAACAGAAATGAACCCAATAATTGCAAATATTGCACTTTGTGGGATAGAAGACAAAGTTATAACCTTAACTCAAACGGATTTGAGTCAATTTGGGATTCCGAAACTAAATAGATATTCACTTTCAGCGAACAGAGAAACCTTGAGAGAGACGAGTTACAATATTGAGAAACTTGCTGTCATGGTGCAGATCAATGAGCCAATTTTAAATCAGGATAAAAAAACAGCATATGAAATGATCCTAAGAAATGTAAATTCCGTCAAGGATGAAATATTATTCTTGGATGCTACAGGAAGAAATGGAAAAACTTTTGTTATAAACTTGATTCTATCAGCTGTGAGAACCCAGAGAAAGATTGTACTTGCAGTAGCCTCATCTGGCATTGCTGCCACACTTATACCAGGAGGCAGAACAGCCCATTGAATTTGAATGTTAATGAAAATCCAATCTGCAGCATCAAGAAAGGAACTACTGAGGCAAATCTTTTGCAAGAAACCTCAGTTATTGTTTAACACGAATGCACTATGGCTCACAGAAAGGTTTTTGAAGCTTTAGATAAAACACTGCAGGACATTAGGCTAAACAACCAGCTCATGGGCGGAGTGACCCTTCTTTTGTCAGGAGACTTTAGACAAACTCTGCCAGTGATTAAGAGAGGAACAGCAGCTGATGAAAACAAGGCCTGCTTAAAAAATGCTTATCTTTGGAGTGATATTCAAAGACTCCTTGAATAAAAACATGAGGGTTCACCTACATGGAAATGTCAATGCATGCTGGGATATTTGCTTCTCAACTTATGGAGCTAAGAAATGGTACAATTGAAAATAATGCAGATGGGGATATTCCACTCACAGGAGGTTGTGGAATTTTGGTGAAGGAAATTGAAGAACTGCAACTTAGCGTTTATCCAGACCTACAGCATCACTTCCAAAACCAGAACTGGTTCTGTCAAAGGGCAATTCTAGCCCCAAGAAATGAAACAGTGCATGCCATAAATTGGAGACTTCTTCAAAAATTTCCAAAAGAGATCAAAATTATTTCTCTTATGATTGCAATGTTGACCCTGACCAAGCAGTTAATTATCTCACTGAGTTCCTTAACTCACTTCATCCTCCTGGAATGCCTTCGCCTAAGCTTACCTTAAAAGAAGGAGCGCCAGTGATGTTAAGAAATTTGGATCCTCAGAAGCTATGTAATGGAACAAGGCTAATTGTGAAAAAAATGATGCCTCATCTTCTTCAAGGTGAAATTATAAGTGGTGAGGGGAAAGGAGAATTGGTTCTCATACCACGGATTCCACTGATACCACCGGATATGCCATTTGAATTTAAAAGACTGCAATTTCCTATTAGAGTCAGCTTTGCAATGTCTATCAACAAAGCACCAGGCCAGTCTCTGAAGGTTGTGGGACTTGATTTGCTACAGCCTTGCCTTTTCATGGTCAGCTCTATGTTGGATGCTCAAGAGTTGGAAATGGAAGAAATCAATTTATTCTCACTCCTAATGGTAATGGAAAGACAAAAAATATTGTCTATCCTGCAGCTTTGCAGTAGTTGTCATTATTTGGTTTACTAAATTTTAGTAATGTCTACATGTTTTATTACATTCAAATCAATACAAATTGTGTTGGGATTTAACAGTTGATCTCATTTTTGAATGTTAAATCAATAAATTGTCCTGTGCTTTTGTGCTTCAAAATTTTTATCCTTTTTAAAATAAGTTTCGGGCCAGAGGTACCTAGTTTCCTCTCAGCAAGATGTATCGTTAAAGTCAGGCAGGGAGAAGTTAGAAACAAAATTTTGATTAACATTATTAAGTTTACTTATAAGAAAGTAGTACAATGTTCTTACTACAATTAGCCTGTTCATTACTTTAAAAAGTACTGTCTCAAATAATATAACTACCAGGCAATGGCTTTGCCACGAGGGGAGCTAGCGCTTCGCTACTAAGATTAAAATTTAAAATCTGAAAAAAAGCAGCCATGGTTAAATTTTTATAAATTTTATGAACTTCGCCAATTATAATAATTTTAAAAAGAACTCTAAACTAAATTTCCCCCCGTTCAAAATATCACGTTGCTAAAATATAATTATAGAATATATATAATAATAAATTTTCTTAACTTCACCATTTGTAATTCTTTGTTTGGATTTTGAAAAAATCACAAAATTTAGATACTTATATTTATTTCTGAACTTCACCATTTTGCTTTTTGATATTATAAAAGAATTATTAGAAATAACTTTGATAAAAAAAACATAAGTCATAACCAAACTAAGATGAAATTTTTATTCAAATACTCCATAAAATCCCCTTCCTAAATTATAGAGTTAGTGAATACATCCATAAATGGTTTCTTCTTTCGACGAGGGAGTACGTGTAAATTCAAAAAGAGTGACGGAATGCAATTAGGGCTCGAAATGATACCCGTACAAAACCGAATGCCGGGCACCCCTAACTGAAAGCATATATATATATATATATATATATATATATATATATATATATATATATATATATATATATATATATATATATATATATATATATATATATATATATATATATATATATATATATATATATATATATATATATATATATATATATATATATATATATATATATATATATATATATATATATATATATATATATATATATATATATATATATATATATATATATATATATATATATATATATATATATATATATATATATATATATATATATATATATATATTTGATGACGTATCCCTTGAATTTTCCCGACAGGAGGGGGATTTCGCAGCCGATATATATACAGGGTGGGGGAGAAAGGTTGCCTCGATTTCAAAGGCTAATAAAAAACAAACATATGAAGATACAAGAAAAAGCTTCGTATCTCTATGAAATATATTAAATGCCATTTATTTTCTGTTTCAGGTAGTACCCACCATGGGCTGGAGTGGAGAGCATCGTGCATTTGTTGTTGAAGAGTTTCTTAAGAACGGTGAGTCCGTCGTAACGACGCAACGTTCCTTCCGAAAACACTTTACGCTTCGTCCTCATGATTCCGTACCGGATGCTGCACAACTTTGTGTCTGGAAATTCTCCAGACCATCCTCCCAACAGCTGTTCTGATCTGCAGTAATGAAGCGCACTTCCATTTATTGGGGATCGTTAATAAACAGAACTTTCTATACTGGTCAGTCAATAACTCTCGTGAACTCCACGAACGATCACTCCACAGTGCGAAGGTTACTAACTGGTGTGCTATGGGAGTTTTCGGCGTGTGGGGTCCTTACTTTTTCGAAGAAGAAGGTGTTACATTAACTGTTACATCGCACCGTTATTGTGAACTCCTCGAAAGGTTTCTCCACCCTAGAGTCGTCCAGTTTCTCGCCGCTCATAATCCGAATGATGTATGGTTCCAACAAGATGGTGCCACATTGCATACGTCTCGATGTTCACTCGGAGTCCTCCGCGACATGTTTCTGGGTCATCTTGTTTCTCTGCGAGGCGATATTGGGTGGCCCTCACGGTTCCCGGATTTAGCCCCTTGTTATTTTTTTCTATGGGGGCACCTCAAATCACGAGTGTATCAACACCGGCCAGCAACTGTAGAAAATCTAAAGGCAGCAATAACTCAAGAAATCAATGCAATTCTACGGGACAGGGTTCAAAGGGCTATGGTAAACTTTCGAGAGACACTTCAAAACTGCATCGACATTGGCGGTCGTCACCTAAGTGATACAATTTTCAAAACCACTTTTATTAACCTTAGAAATCAAAGCAACCTTTCTGCCCCACCTTATATATATATATATATATATATATATATATATATATATATATATATATATATATATATATATATATATATATATAATGAAGTCTGTCTGTGTGTGTGTGGGTGTCGATTCAAAAAATCCCATTCTAACCTTCCCAACCTCTCCCCCACACCGCCCCCACTCTCCCTCACTCTTCGCTCCCTCTCACCTCCCTCTCACCTTCTTCTCTCCCTTCTCTCTCTTTCTCTCTCTTCTCTCCACTCTCTCTTATCCTATCTCTTCTCCCTCTCCCCACTATCACCCTCTCTCCCACCTCTCTATTCCCCTCTCTCTTCCCCTCTCCACCATCTCTCCACCAACTCTCTCCTTTTCTCTCCCCCTCTCTTCCCTCTCTCTCCCCCTCTCCATCCCGAAAAAGGATATCCAAATCAAGAGAAAAAAAAAATCCCGTTCTTAAGATATAGTTTTATGTTGATAAGATGCTCGATATGTTTCTGTGGCCACGACATTGTTCGCTCATAACTAGGGCAATTAAAAGTCAATAAAGTCAACTTGTCTTTTACAAGACACTTTCCTCTAGAACAACTATTAATGCATTAAAAATGACTGTAGGGGGTATAGTAACAAAGTTAATAGGTCAACAAAAAGTTAACTTTTACACATCAGGTCAACAAACTCTTTATGTTAAGAAAGTAACAAATATAGAATAAAAATATATCTGATAACTTTTCACCTACTAATTGGCAACTTGTGGCCTACCAATTAATTAGCAACTCCTGCCTTTTCAGTTGCTGTTTAACGGCTATTGTGCACGTTTGTGCTTATGTTTTGGTGGTGTTTTTGATAGTTTTGAATTATATATATATAGACATACCTAAAGTTAGGATGCTATATATTTCTAAAGTGCGTGCTGTAATGGAAAAATATTCCAATGAGTTCATTTATTCAGCGAAAAAAAAGAACTTTATTGTCAAATATGTTGTGTTATAGTGAAACACGAAAAAACCTTTTTCGTGGAGAAATATCGTTCGACTCAAAAGTACCAGCTTAGCCTACCTGAACGTGTGGAAACTGGAAAGACACAAACAGTGTTAAAGTTTAAGTCTTCAGATTTTACTGAAAAGCTAGTGACTACATTTTTGTCAGCCGACATACCCCTTCATAAATTGTGACATCCTCATATAAAACAATTATTTTCTGATTTGGGTGTAACAGTCCCCAGTGTGACAACTTGTAGATCAATATCCATGAAAATGGCCGAGAGTGAATCAGCTAGGATAAAACACTTACTAACGAGAAAACTAATTTTCCTCGTCGTTGACCAAAGTGAAGTAAGAGGCTCTAAATATTTGAATATATTTGCGGGAATTATTTATATTCCAGAAATAACTTATTTAATTAAATGTGATGATCTTGTCAGATCTGTTAATGCGTAAAATGTCATACAAAACATTGATGATACCATAAAAGAATTTGAGATAGGAAGATAAAATTTCTGCTTACTTCTATTTGATGCAGCTCATTATATGGTGTCGGCTGGAGCAACACTCAAGAAACGTTTTCCAAGACTTTTCCATGTAACGTGTTGCACATCTGTTACATAACTATGCAATACATATAAGATAATTTTATGCAAGGCATCTATTATTAAAAATAAAGAGAGGAAGGCTTTGTTTCAAGAAATTGGTACTCCCCCATAACCAATTTTAACACGTTGGGCAAGTTGGCTAGACGCTAATTTCTATTATGCAGACAATTTTCCAAGCGTCAAATGCATTGTTGAGAATTTTGAAGGTGATGGAATTATCGTTTGGAAGGCTAAAGATAGTGTCTATGAAAATCCTACCAACGCAACTACTGTACTTTCCATTAAAATGAAATACAATCAAATTGCTCGCTTGGTGCCTAGGATGAAAGAACTGATTTCACCATTAACCATTTTACCATTAACTTTGATGACGATCCTTGTGAGATCAAGCAGTACATTGAAATAAGACTTAAGGAAAATGATATGTGTTAGATAGTTGAACTCCATAGGCCTGAAATATCACCAACAATTTATTCTTATCTCCTTAAATGTCAGCTAACAACAGCGTATGCGGAGAGATCATTCTCCATGCTTAACAAACTCTTAAATAGAGACCGCAACTTCCTGCCGGAAAATATTGGAAAATACTTTATTATGTACCACAATCAGGCAACGCTAGAATAAGTAAGTTAAGTTTCGTTCGTATCAGTGATTGAAAATAAAATCAACCTTTTAAGTCAACTTTTTACAATTTTTAAGTCAACTTTTCCAATTTTAAGGTCAACCTTTTACTGTCTTAATCATAACTAACGGTTTACTCATTTTAAGTATATTATATGATAGGGAAAGTGCGCAGCTCTCCTGAATCTGCCTTCAAGCTAAAAATAATAATAATCAGAAAGTAAAGATATTTTTGTGCCACAATATAAGAATTTCAAACAATGGTCATCTCGATTTAATTGCGACACGACTTTTTATCCCGACATATATATATATATATATATATATATATATATATATATATATATATATATATATATATATATATATATATATATATATATATATATATATATATATATATATATATATATATATATATATATATATATATATATATATATATATATATATATATATATATATATATATATATATATATATATATATATATAACATATCATTTTCACAAGCCTAAACTAACCTAACCAACAGGTTAGGTTAGCTTTGTAATATTAATATAGGTAAATCTCCAGAACATCTACACGAAGTTTTTTGGACATAAAAATGTTTTTTGCGGTCATGAACGCGATTGTGATCGTCTTTACTTCTGTAATCCATTTATTTTCTTGATAAAAGCTTTTAATTCAATTTATTATATTGAATGCGCCTGACGACGTCTGGCAACCCAATTGAAAGCATTGAAATTCTACTTCAAAACCTATTCAAAAGTGATTATATTCTAACTGCGGTGGCTTATCCACCGCCCCCTTACCCCCTTTTAATTGTGCGGGGGTCTACTCCCCCACCCCCCAATTTTTCTTATTTAACTCGTAGTATAGGCTAATCGAAAGCCTAGCATTAGGGTCTGAACTGAATACCATAACTAATGGTAAGCTTTCGATATGCCTATACCACTAGTGCCTAAAAGAAAATGGGAGTTAGAACCCCCCATAAAAGGATGGTAAAGGGGTGAAACGCCCCATTTATAATATAATCTCCTTAGAATACGTTTTGAAGTCGAATTTCAATGTGTTCAATTCAATGTTGGATCCTTATCAGCAGCTTTCAGGTCTATTCTCCCTTGGCAAAGAAGGATCGGACAACCTTCCGAAAGCGACCAATCTCTGTATCATTATGGTGAGCTTTTATGGCAAAGATTACAGCGTGTCTTTTCATTTGCTTTGTCACTTTAATGTCATTTATTCTTAATCTGAAAAAAAAAATATGAGAAAATTAGAGCTATTTAATTTGAAGTCCTCAAAATACTGATGCACCTTGTATATATATGTATAAAATATATACACCTTTGTACAAAAGTATAAAGCACACCTCATAGATTTATATATCTAACATATTTTATAAAACTTTTAAAATTTATCATATTATTCATAAATATGTATGACAATAATGTGTATTTTGCAAATACATTTAAATATTTTGTTAATATGTTTGGATGACTTAGTATTTTACTAAATGGTATATAATTAAAAAAATAGTATATTTTGTAAAATCAGAATTTAACCAATATTTCTTATTTTTAGCTTAAATTTATAACCATTTTGTAATATATATCTTTCTCAATAAGTAATATGACTAAAACTAAATAACTTACAAACCACAGATAGTACAAATTCAACTTTTCCATAGCGGTTATCACAACCATAAATTTCTAAAGAAATAAAATGTTCCAGATATGGTGCCCAAACCACTCTAAAACGATATCAAAAGACGAAAAGCTTTGTATAAAAAAATTGAAGTGGTAGAAAATGTCTTACAACACCTCGAGAAGACATCTATCATTCGAGATTCACTACAGAATTGTAGAATTTAATGAAACTACAACTTAAAAAATATCATCAAGAGCAGTTAGAAGGAGACATAAAGATCAAAGACTAAACGATGCAAAACAAAAAGAAACAATGGATATATGAGGTCAACAAAAAAAAGTTTCAATGGGCCAAATTTCACAAAAATTGGACACATAAACAATAGTCTAAAATTATTTAGTTAGATGAAAATAATTATAATCAGAGTGCCATCGTTCTGTCAAATAATTTGTGTTCGGCTCTGGAATTATTATTGCGAATGTGCATTATTTTTGCATTTTTAAATCTTTAATGGCAGATCCCACTGTAAGGACCAACTTTCCACCTGATCGAAATCATTTTGAAAATCTTTCATATCTTCACTAATTATGTCCTTAACTTTCGTAAATGATAAATGACAAAATGCGCAAGAACTAACCCTATGGAACTCCGCTAGTAACAGATGTCCAGTCGGACGCTATTTCATTGATTACTACTTTCTATCTCAGGTCAGCCGCCAGTTTTCACTCCAATTTGCTATAAGTTAAATAGGTTTAACCTTTCAAACCGTTTTCATAATTGTGGTTTCTTAGAGAATTAATTAGTTTTGTGGCACTGGCTTGCACTTTTTTCAATCTTTCAATAACTCTCCTCAAATATGGTAACCGAACTTGTGCACAGTACTCTTCTTTGGGTTTTATTGTTTGGCTTTTGAAACTGAATTGCCTTTTAATGTAACGCAGTACTATTAAAGTCCTCCTTTCCACCGCTATGCATTGCTGCGAAGAATTAAGATTGCTTGAAACATAAATGGCGAGTTCTTTTTCCTTTTTAATGACTGCAATTTTCTGTCAAATAACTTGTATTCTTCTCTGAGTCTAATTTTTTCTAACTGCATTTTCTAGATTTAATGGCAAATTTCACTGCAATGACTTACTTTCCACCTGATCAATATCATTTTGAAAATCTTTGATATCCTCTTCACTCAACTTACAGCCATCAGAAAATTTTGAAATTTTGGATACCAAAACTAATATCCATGTCGTTTACGTAAATGATAGACCATTTCACTCGTCCACAATTAAAATCACCAATAATAAGAGATAGTTTGTATTAATCTTATTTAATATACAATTGAAGAATCGTTGATCTATATCTACGGCTATATCTATATCTTTCAGCTAATTATACAAACATGTTTCTCTCAAGATTTAGCTTAACTCCGATTAATTCAAATTCCGAACATATATTACGTTCTTTATGTTAGTGATTCTCTCGTATATATGCAAACCACTCCTCAACCTTCATTTCTAACGGTTTTTCTATGAAACAGTTTTATACCCTTGCAATTGAAATTCACAACTAAAATCTCTTGAGTGACAATGGACCAACGTCTCTGTGATGCCTACTATACCAGATGATTCTAATGCTACCAAGGCTCTTAGATCTGAAATTTTATTTCAAATAGATCTGACTTTAAGCAAAATAGCTTTTATGTGAATTGTTTGACTACCTGTGCATGTGCGCTAGTATTGTTTCCCAAAGGTGGAGTGGAAGTATTATTCGAGCAATTCTTCCCTAGGAAATCGTATAAGCTCAAGTTTATCAGATCCCCAGGATCTTTTTTCTTATTATGGCACAGTTTCGTCTCCTCAGCCATATTGCTGAATGGCCGACTGAGGAGGTTGAACTGCCTTTCTCATGCGCGGAAATCGAGGGATGGGATAATTTCTATGTTATAAGTATTCTGGGGGTTTGGGGGGCGAATGAGAGGAAACTAAAAAGATAAAAGCTAGAGAAAGTAAGCAATGTGAAAGCTAAACATTATTTAATATATAAAACTTTACAATGTCTGTAAATTTGAGCAACTAACTCTTTTCCTTTATTTCATGACCCCCATAAAAATTCGCACATATAGGAGTCGATCAGAGAACGAGCAGTTCTACACTCTAATCACTCGAGTAACCGATCGTTTAGCTATCTGGCTGAGTGGACGAAATTGCGCCATAATAAAAGAAAAGATCCACCCACCATATTTTTGCTTGACTTTCGGGATAAACTGGTTTCCCTCTTGAGATAAATATTCTTTGTGGGTCCCATCGTGAGAAAAATATTCTTTGTTGTGAATGAAGTTCAGTCAAAAATGGACAAAATATATACATTTTCACTTTTGCATATACTTCGAATGCGTTCGTTTATTCCAATTGGTTTACTATGAGTTTCAGTTTAACTTTTAATCCGGGTAGTATTCCTACAACTAAAATTTTGTCCGTTTTTGATTTAATCTTTCTCACCATTTCTGCAGAGCCATTAATTATTTATTCGATTCCAGGGAAGTTTTTCAAACAAAATACATCCTTTATCCCAACATTGTAATTACGGGAGACTTTTTGTTTTTCGAGCTTAAATTCTTAATCGAATCAGCGACTTTTTTATTGTGACTCATGGATAACATCTGACTTTTCACTTTCTAGTGTTATTAGCACCGAAATAATTAGTTTGGTTTGTAATTATAGGATCTCCAATTAAATATGTCCTCTTTTTTCGGACAGAGCAGAAAATCTATTTTCCGTTTTTATTTCTAGAGCTTTACTACGTAAGGCTCGAGATGGTCATTCGTTACTGACTGTAATAAATTCACTGTCATTCTTAATTTTCCGGTCTAATTTATTTTTCTGTAATAAAACTGACTGTCCTAATCTATTTGACGCTAAATGTCGATCAACCTACGTTCATAAGCGAACTGAAAATTAACCTTTAGTCATTTATTTATAACTTTATATATATATATATATATATATATATATATATATATATATATATATATATATATATATATATATTTACTGTGGGTAGTTGTTTGCAGATGGAGTTACAAGGAATGTACAGTACTCCAGAAGGCCTTTCGATTATGCATGATCATACTCTGACTTGAACAGATATAAAGCCTTTGTATGACCTTGTGAAGACGATCCTTGAACTGGTCCACAGTGTTGCTACTGACAACTACTGCGATGAGATCGTTCCAATAGTTGCAGATCTTGTACAAGAAAAAGTTTCTGCGAAGATCCCGCTTGAATCCCTTCAGGGGGAAGAATTGGGGGGGGGGGAATGGAGGGGGAGAAGGATAAAGAGGGAGGAGGTAGGGAGATAGATGGGGAGGGAGAATATGAATGGAAGGGGAGGTAGAGGAGTATGGAGAGTAAGGGATGAGGAGAGGGAGAGGGAGGGAAGAGGAGAGGAAGAGTACACGTGTATGAGAGATAAAATATATGCAGATTGATAATGGGGAAATTTATCACAGGTTAGCTCAACGGTCATTAGCATTTAATTCCACCCACACAATCGATTCAAATCCCCTCCCCTTCCTCCTCCTTTTCCCTTTCCCTCCCCCTCCTTTTTCCTCCCCTTCCCCCTCTCCGCGTGTACCGGGGGTGAAATTACCGATCTAGTCTGTTTATTATTAGTGGTGCCAATGTGAAAAAATCGTCTCCTGTTGACTTTCACTTGAATAAAAGTCGTATAAGGCAAACGTGGCCCCTTGGCACGTTGGATCAAGGCACCCCTCCTTCCCCCCCAAAAAAATAACCTGGTTTCTTCTAATTACAATTTTCCGACTCGATTCTTAAATTAATACAACTAATTACTGAAATCTATTAACGTCCAAATGGGCATATAACAAAAAATAGGATATATCATATAGGGACCAGATTAGGAAGAAAACCAAATAAGAATTGTATTTAGTCATTTAGGGATCTTAATTAATTTTAATCTGTATTGCAGAGATTAATCTTAAGTTCAATTCCCTATTGGGCTAAATTCATATTGGGATCTCGATAAAGATATGATCAAATAGGGATTCCGAATAGATAGAACAAATAGGGAGCCCCAGATATAATCAAATAGGGAGTATCAACTGAAGATTCCACAAAGCGATAAAGTAAATAAGAATATCGAATAGGAGGAACTGAATTGGGATCTCATAAAGAAATAGTCAAATAGGGATCTTAAGTTGGGATTAAATCCTCTTATGAAAGGTCTCCGACTTGTTTGCGCCCGATTTAACTCATCGCCGAAACATGACAGGAGAGTTGCGAGGAACTAGTTTTTAGTGGAAGCACCTTTATCTGTGCCTTTAATGGTAGTCACTTGTACCAGGGGCGGGGGGAGGGTAATAGGGGTATGGGCCTGCTGATACTGACATCTGGAGGAACAGCATGCCCTATGACCCCAATGCCTCAAGAGAAACTGGTACTCTATCTCTTTCTCTTCCTCTCTCTCTCGTTCTCTTTCTCTTGCTCTCTTTCTCTCTCTCGTTCGCTCTTTCTCTCGCTCTCTCTCTCACTTGCTATCTCTCTCTCTTGCTCTCTTGCTCTCTTGCTCTCTGTCTCTCTATGTCTCTCTCTCGCTCTCCGTATCTCTCTCTCTCTATCGGGTCGTTTTTTTCACGTCTTTTAAATCTCTCACTCTCTTTCCCGCGCCCTGCTTAGACCCAAGCAAAATGTGAAAGAGGGTGTTAAATCTTCTTTTTAAAAAAAACAACTCATATATGTTCCACACATTCACACATTCCTACTCAAAATGTGTACACAGCTATTTTTTTGCGAAGACTGAGTAAAAATAAAATGATTTTATTTCAACAAAAATCGAAAACCAACCTGTCATATCTGCCAGATCAGTTCGTACAGAGAAGTTGGTGAATTTAAGAGAAGTGAAAATGTGTCGGAGGTACATGTAGGATGTCTCAAATGTGTCTACTCGGCTAAATTAACATGAATTTTAGCACGAGTGATCTGTTTGTTGTTGTTTTTGGTATATATGCCTATTAAACCTTGGTAGATCTTCTTTTATTTTTATCTATCTCAAATGTTACAATTCTTTTTTTTTGGCGGGAGGAGGGGCTATACAAATCTAGGTTACAAAAGATTTGGAGAGGAAACCCTTGTAAATTACATAAATGACCATTTAAAAGGAATTTACAAATAGTATGATAAATCTGGCGATAAGTCTCTGATCTGATGTCATTGAATATGAGACGAGGCAATCGAATCAGGAGTGCTCGAATTTAGGGGGACCGAATTAAAAGGCAGCAGCCTTGGCGGGATTTGGGGCTGGGACAAACAAGAAAACGCAGAGGTATCGAATGGAGGGAGTTCAAAGCTACATAAGCATAGAACGACACTAAGGAAAACGAGCCCATTTAGTTCGGATTATATAAAGGTTATTTAACATTAAAAATATCGGAAGTAAACTGTATTTTCTGACTTCAATATCATTTTTGCTGGTTATTTCAAATAACCCAGGGATAAATTCAAATGTAATGATAGGTCCGGTATGGGAGCCCCCATTGATTCCCTTTATATCGCCGTCTCATCTTTATTTAATTGTTTCATTATTCTTTGCAAATTTGCCTGTCTATAAGTATATTTAAGCTGCTAAAATGGCTTTATTCTATTTGTGTACATGATATTTTTTTCTATCTTCATCTAGCTTTTTATTTTATTTATGTGTTATCTTCGGTATTTTCCCCTCACACACAATCCCACCATAAATAAAAACTATGTTTTCACATCTTCTGGCCTTCCTGACGGAGAAGGATATTGAGATATAATTTCTTGTGCTATCTTCTTTGCCTCTTTTGTATTCACTCAACGAACTCAAAGAATATCAGAAAAGCAATCTATCAAACTGAGTATGTGTGCGATAATAGTAATAATTGAGAAACAAGGCAAAGTTTAAAGAAAGAATGCAAGCCTAAATTAAAAATACAAGGATTATACTTGGTAGTATGTATGTAAGCTAAAATATGTGAGAATTGTCCTATATTAAAGTAAATTTCTATGTTCGAAGCAAACCAATCATATAAACTAGAAATAATTTTTTTTTACAATCACTGTCGTGGGATAGCTTGTGGTTGTAATATACTTCTTTTTTTGAAGTATTCTTTGATCTAAGAGTGCGAATTTTGTTGTTTTTAAGGAAGAACTGCTTTAACACGTGAGGATATAAATAAACGCACAGGAATTATCCCAAAATAAACATAAATTTTGAATTTAACAATTAACTATGACCAAAAAACAGTACACACATTTATATACTCTTCCTACGCTAACCGAGACTAACCCGGTGGGCGACTTGGCCTATTACAATATCGTCAATAACAAAAGTAAACAAATAGCCTACACGTAAATACACCAATTGTCGATTAATATTTTTATCGCGACCCTTTTAGATTAGCGTTAAACATTAAATTAAAGTACTCTCTTCTGCTAGCAAATATGACATGGGTTCACGCACAATTGTTTCTACTTCATTAAATCGTGAAACGTACTAACCTCATACTATCGCAATATGAATATAAATGTTCTTTCTAACTTACATGACAGACGGGATCAGGTATTGCCGGATGTCGTTGGAGGGCTTATCTCACGCTTCGGAGATTTGGAGTGGCCGATGTTAGAATTTCGTCGAGATGGGATGGAGAAAGTGGGGTAGGGCGATGTCAACTTCTTATTGCAAATTTGCCTCCGGTTAAGTTAGGAAGACGGAGAGAGTTACGGTGCTTTTCGCTCCAAAAGTCCTCTTCTGAATAATCTTGAAGCCTCTAGATGCCTAATTCTTTAACGCTGGGTGCCCAAGTAGTTTTTGGGTATACGGGGGGATTTTTACCGTAATTAACGAATGGAACCTCGTTGGGGCTTGGTTCTTCTCCTCTCACTCTTACAGAGCTTGAGCTGTGAGAGTCACTCGAGTGTGAGCGGGTTTTATTTTCTCCAGTCAGACTTCTTATATGTCTGTAAAGGATTCTTCGGTATGGCACTGATACAAAACTTGTCAATTTATGTTAATTCGGCACTGAGGGGAGGGGGGGGGATCGATCTTCTCAATCTGATCCTTTATCGTCTCTCCTAAAATAATCTTGACTGGCTGAAGGATCGATCTTCGCGAACTGATCCTAAGTCGTTCTCACCGAATAATCTTGACTGGCTGAAGGATCGATCTTTCCAAACTGATCCTAAGTTGTTCTCACCGAATAATATTGACTAGCTGAAGGATCGATCTTTACGAACTGATCCTAATTCGTTCTCACCAAATAATAATATTTTCTCTTTCCTTCTGGGTTTTATTTATAGTCGGACCCCCGCCCCATCTAAGGGGGAAGGGGCGAGGCCGCAGAGGGGAGCGCAAATGGTGAGTTCGCATCTGGGAGAGCGAGAAGTGCAGAGGTTGGCACTGAGGTGCCCAAGTCGGCTTGTTAATTAGCGAGACCCTCAACCGCCACACTCCTTGGCATGCCTTTTGACTAGCACCACCTTTTGGTTATATAACCACGGGCCTACGGAGCTCGTAGATAATTGGACCTTTAGAGCTTCGTTTAAGGGCCTTTGGTGGTTGCCTTAACACAGATGGTCGCTCCAACTACCAAAGCGGCAGGGAGATCAAACAGAGTAGGCAGTTACAGTTATTCGCCGGCTACCGTTCCCACGAGTCTGCTCATGGGCCTCACTTCTCCAGCTTTCTCCAAAAAGGAGGGGGGGGGGCAGACTTTAAAGTATATGTCCGCCTGGCCCTCTGGAAGGCTTTATATTGCCATTCCTCTACAATCACTTTTAAATCATTTTCATACTTTTCAATCAAACACTAGTGACTTTTATATTTCTTAATATGATTAACATTTTTACTTCTTTTAATTTCCGAATTTATACACAACAATGTTTTGTAAATTTTTTTCGAAAAACAGCTTAGGCTTATTTCATTCAACAGTTTCTATTTATTTTTTTTCTAAAAATTATTTGTCAAATCTCCGCAAGACTAATCTCCTCAGTCACAAATTCAATAATTTTATTTAGGCGCTACGTAGGGCTGTTTATTTACATTACATCTGACGTCTAGGAATTTTACAGGCACTACCAAATTACATTTTCAACAGCTGATGATTATCAGCTTTATTTTTTAATATATTTCCAGATAAATTCTATGAATACATAGTAAAGGAAACAAAAAAAATGCTGAACAATTTATTTAAAAAACGAAACTGAAGCCGTGTTCGTGTTACAAACAATGGATTATAACAAGGCTAAGTGAAATGAAAAGTTCCGTTGCTTTGAAGATTATCATGGGAATTATTCATCAGTCTACTAAAAACAGTAAGTAACTCACACATAATTTAATTACGTTTTAACATCAATCTTTCTGCTTTTATAGAGATAGCTAGGTTTTGTATCATCTCATGTTTTTACCCCATTGCAAGTGATATTGGGGAAGGAAATTATCGCTTGAGAAAACTCAACTCCTTCTTCTTTGTCTTCCTTCATGTCAGCAGCCTCCTTATCGTGAGTGTAGCGAAAAAGTTAAAAAATATATTTATCTGCCTACATTTAGTTTAGAATTAACAGAAGAAGAATTAGCTGCGATATCCACTTATCGCGAATTAAAGAAAAAATATAATGAGGTCTTTTGAAAGATTTGGGGTTTCTATAAGAAGAATTAGTTGATTAGCGTAGTGTACACACTGGTAATTTAATGAGGGATGACGTGTGGTGCTATGAAACTAGTCCTGTACATGTGAAGTAATAAAATCTTTGTCCCTCAAACTTTTGTTTTCCATTCTATGAGAAAAAAATATCGCCCAATAGATAACTCTTGTTTTCCACTTTTTAGGTTCAGAGTTGTGAGAGTTTCAATTCGTACCAATATTGAGTCTATAAAGAGAGAATCTATTCAATGCATTGCTGAAGAAATGAGTCGGTTGATCTCACATACGCCCCGAAATTTTAAAAATCGTCAATACATCAATCTCAGATCTCTCTTTAATTAATAAAGCAAAGTATATATGTAATATTTTCTCTATTATTTTGTACTACATAGATCTAATTCTATACTTTTTAAAATATTAGATTTGATTCGAGCTTAGTTTTCTTAACATTCCGAGTGAAGTGCGTCCTGAGCTCAAAAGGTTTGAAAGCCACTGGTGTAATTGTCTGTTTTCGTTGATGTCACGGCTGATCATGTTCGTTTCCGTTGATGTCACTGCTGATCATGTGCGTTTTCGTTGATGTCACGGTTGCTTGTATCTATTTTCGTCAATGTCACGGTTAATCGTATCTGTTTTCATTACTTTCACAGATAATTGTGAGTTTTCGTTGATGCCACGGTTGGTCGTGTCTGTTAATTAGGCACCTCATCCGTTTCATTTGTGGATGACGTCTCCGATCGAGGTAATGAAGTCAACATTACGATCAGAATTAATTGTTTTTCAAGCAAGACCAGGTCCTCGGCCTCCTTTGGGGAAGGTGGGTGAAGGAAGAATGGTAGTAGTGTGTTTTTCCATCACCCAAAGAGCGTGGGAAGCCAGCGTGGCTCAAGATTGAAACTCCTGGTATCACATCAGGAGAGTGTGGATGGTAACCTTGTGTCTAGTGTTAAGAGCCTTAAGAACAAAGTAGCTACAACATAGTTAGATGAAACGGGAAGCCCGCCTCTTATTTTCATACTTACGAAATATACATTTGCATCTAATTTGATAGATAGAGAGATCGATAGAAAATAGATAGACAAATCGATACGAATTAAACGCTTAGCATTCACAAAGTTTACTTTTTTTTCAAAAGCTCAATTGTTCTTTGTACCTGACTCTCTTATCTGCTGACCAAACTCTATATTTCATTTTCCCCAAATCTCAATAATGTCACAGCAGAAATCGTGTCGTGCAAGCATTAAAACCAAGGCACTGCTGGAAAAAACTGCCTCTTCTAAATAATTCCCCCCCCCCCCCATAAAGCTAAAGAATCTGTTATACGATCAAAAACCCTTTCTGCTTGACATCATGCACTTCCGGTGCCACCAACTTTTTAAGATATGTTAGGAAAGTGTATGCCCGCCCACTGGTCGTAAAAGTAGCAAATAAACAGGCAGTGTTGGAAAGTAACCTGCCCTTCTTAGATCAGTATTGGTAAACCCACTTAAATACTTGTCAAAACGCCTCCTGCGTAATATAGGATTGGAAGACTTCTATTAAATTAGCCAAAAGCTCCTCCTAAGTGGTATCCTATTGGTAAACCTCTTTGGAGGTGAGCCCCACTTCTTCTTATATAAAACTCTTGTAAACTTTCGATCGGGGCATTCTGAGCAAATCTTGTACTTTGAATAAAGCTAAAGTCATACAGCTCCTTTTGCTCCCCGCCACTGCGTCATACCGGGTCTCGAAGACGGGCAAGCAAAACACGTTGAGTTGCTTTGATCACTTACGGTCACCGTCCTTCTTCTATGATCGAATTTCTTGCAAGAATCATTACTCAACGTCATATTGCACCGTTTACCAAACTACCAGAGAGTATATTCTCACTAAGAAGGATTCCGTTGCGCCAGTTGCCTAATCACCTTGACTTTGTGCTCCATCTACCGACTGAGGGTCATTGGCTCCATAGCCATAGTTACAAGGCCAGAAGGGAGCACAAAATTACCACTAGCTCTAAACACTATATTTATAAGGAGCACTGACAATCCTGGTATGAAATTGTATGCTAGTAGGGGCTATTTGCTTTTAATTTTATTTACTTTCGAAATCAACGCCGAAGACAGCGAATGTTTGGTGTGATTTGGATGACGTTGAATCGATACTGTTTACTCTGGAAAGTTGTAAGAATGAGATTGAATTTTGTACTTTATTACAGAAAATAATTAATTAATTTTTATTAATTAAATTTGCAAATTTTTTTAGTAACGCATAAAATATGGAATTAATTATTCAGTTTAGTAATAAATGCTACCGATGATTAAATCACTTTTACTGCACGGAATTTATTCGCTTCACTTTAGGCACTCTGAAAATGCTGTATTATATAGCAATTGATAATTATGCTTTTCCCCGTATGTTAAAGTTTTCCAATGCACAAAGTGAATTAAATGGTATTTGGGTTCGATGAACTTAAGGAAAAAACTAATGGAGCATGCCATATAATGGAAGAAGTAGGCTTCCATGCGCCGATGATATTTCGAAGAGAGTGGCGCATTAGCTGAGGACCCGTTACTATGGATACGAACGAGAGATGGGAAGTCATCTGAGAGGGAAGGTTGTCTTTTTGGTGCGTGGAAAAGTTGTTCTGGCTTAACTCTTCTGACTGATTTCTGCTGTTCTTCCTCCATCCGGTTTTATTTATTCCCAAATTGTGGACATCTAGCATTTCCCCTAACTTAGAGAATAGTTTCATTCCCATGCAAGTTTGTTACCGACAGAAAGAAAAGGACGATAAGATAATCATGCCCGGGAAATGCAGAGAAGGTTCGTTTCGATCTCTATCGCTCCACAGCGGAAAGCGGCAAGCAGAAGCTCGCCTGGAAGTATTCTCGGTCGCATGTGCATTCTCTTGTATTTAAGTGCATATCATGCGGGAAAATTAGAGGGCCTTCATCCCCACGACCTAATCGTCGGGCTTTGTAGACGGAAGATTTATGGGTTGTGTGTGCGAATGAATAAGTAGATGTTGTGGCGGTGTGATATGGCTATGTGTGTAAAGATGTACTCGTATGTTGCTGGAACTGCCTTAGCGCGGTTTATTAGTTTCCATATATTTGTAATTCAGTATATCAAGACAATCATTATTGAATTCCCGCTTGATCGTTTCTCTTTTCAAACGGAAAAAAGGACAAGAAATATTTAACCAATTTCCTGCATTGATCCTAAATTTGGGATCTCCTCATTTTTACTCCCTCATCGGAACACGTGTGGCTTAAAATCAGGGGCTCATTGTTTTTTAGTGAGTAGCCGGGTGGTTAAGGATACGAAATAGCAAAGTCCTCGTCTTAGCATTAGCTTAGAAGTATTAATGATTTCAAGGGAAAAGGTACATTTTTTATAGATATTTTAACCATTTTAAAATTATATTTTATTCCCTTTTTCTTCATTCTGTATAAATTAGGTTTTGCACACGTTAGCCTTAGTCTATTTTCGGATTCAAAAGAAAGGTATTAAAATATATGGAATATAAACATATAAAATGATGATTTTATAGTGCTCCCCATTTGGGGCTTATGGTAGAAAAGTTTTTAATTTTCTTTAGTATTTTACGGGGGAGAAACAGTTAGGATGTATACTTCAAAGCAGAGTTTGATCTACCGTTTTAAGGCAGGTGCATCTCATCAGTTGTGTTTCTTATAACTTCTTTCGAAAATTAATTGATGTTGGGACAACAATACATTATATGTTTTTGAATTACATCCTGATAATATAGTTGCTTTATTGATGAGGAAGATATTGACGAAAATGAACTAGATGTTGTCTGTAATAAAAAATGTATCAAACTTATTGTATTGTATTCAAACGCATTGCAAAACCTTTACATTATAGGTTTAGAAAACAAGGTATAAGAAAGTACAGTTAAAGTCGAAAATGCAACTCAAATTTGGGTTGGCAGAAGTCAAGTCAAGATTCTCATGATAGAAAACGAAGTAATGATGCATTTCTTGTAAATAACCAACAAAGGCTAATTTTAAAAGATTGCAAGAAAACATTTTTTACTTACTAGCTATCATTCTCTGCCAGATGAATAATTGTACTGTCGTGAATATTTAAAGTGTAGGTGGATTTATTTCTAAGAACTGATGCATCCAACCGTATCAAAAATTCCACTTTAGCGATAAATGTGCTTTACGAAAAGATAAACAGGTCTAGTTTTCAGTTTAAATAATCAAAGGTAGACTTTTAAATTTGGCCTTTTTCTTAAAACATGTCAGCAATACTACGGTAGTCATTTTCTAAGGCTCAGAAGCAGGATAGTGCTTCAGGTTGAACTTTAGGAGGGTAGGCAACATTAACCATTACACAGGCCTGCGTTTGAAATTTTTTTTTATGTTCCCCAGGATTTCTTTGTGGTTTCTTAATGAATCCAACCTCCTGAGCTCAAAAATGAATGTATATTTGTTCAATCAGGTCAGATTTTCTCAGTACACCATACACCATTTTCATTGAATTTAAAAAAAACAAAAACTTCCTCTATCTAATAATGCATTATTACTGTTATATCATATAAACAGGAATACACGTATGTAAACTATAATTCTTTTAATAAACAAAAATTAAAAGAATGCGAAATAATAAAGAAAATAATTATAATTTCGAAGAACAGACGCCCTTGACGATTTTCGTTTGTGCCTGTCATCTGGTGCATCACGCTTCAAACACCAACAGTAGTCAGCAAGCATGTTTCCGTTCCATTTACACTGGTACCTGGATTCTATTGTTTTTATGTCTGGTGGAATCTTTGCCCCTGTTCTTTACTGTAATCCCCGCAGTTGTCGGGAAAATAATCCAGATGGGAGTGTAAAAAGTGTATCTTTATAGACATTCGAGCTCCCAAATGTTTGAGACTTGTTAAGAGCTGATTGACCAGGGCAACATATTCTTCTAGGCTTCTTTTATTGCCTAGAAAATTGTTAACTAGAGCTTTGGAAGCTTTCCAGGCATCTTTTTCTATGTCCTTCATTGATGTATCAAATTGCTGATCAAGTTCCTGATTTGAAGTCCATCAAAAATTCCCCCATGGAGCTTAGCGTCACTGATTTGTGGAAATTTTTGAAGAAGAAATTTAAAAGCTTGGCCTACTTTATTAAGGGTTTTGACATAATTTTTCATTATGCGAAGCTTTATATGCAGTGGAGGGAGGAGTATTTTTGGAGGAGGCACTAAAGGTTCAGCTATCACATTGTTTGATGTAATTCTAAATGCTTCTCGTGGAGGCCAAACCTTCTTCTCATAGTGCATACTATCTGCACGACTGTCCCATAAACATAGGAAACAGGGATGCTTCGTGTAGCCTGTTTGCGTCCCAAGCGTAAGAGACACTACCTGAAAAAAATTTAGCACGGTATGTAAATTCAGTGTAATATTTCTAAAAACAAATTCAAAGTAATATTTCTTAAAACAATAAGAATATGAATATGTACTGAAAAATCCTGTATGCCGATGCATTAAATCATCGTATTGGAACTAATTGGATATATGTACATCTTATTTTGAGTTTATTGAGTTGTGTTGTATACCTTCTCAATTAGGATAAGTTCCCCATTAACCCAATAGGATGCATTAACCTATAGGGACACACTTCAACAAAAAATATAACTCAAAAATGACTCATGATTTCCAGATTTGCATTCTTGTAAAATGTAAGTTGACCAAAAGGTGTATACAAGTATTAACAATTAAAAATGAAAATGTCAATATTAAAAAGCTTAGAAATGCCAAGTGTAAAATGATCATACCTTTAAGTCACCACATATCCTCCACTTATAGCTAAAGTAATTTATTGCATCCAGCATTTTTTTCATATTTTCATAACTTTCAGTAAGTTGGATTGAATGGCCTATAGGAACGGAAGCTATCTTGTTACCAATATTCAGTAACACAGCTTTTAAACTTCTACTGGAGGAATCTATGAACAGTCTCCATTCTAATGGGTCGTAGGGAATTCCAAGGGCCTCAACAAGTCCTTTAATATTGGCGGAGTATACTAAAGAGCTGGAAGAATGCTGTAAAAAATAGCTTCGAAACTCTTGTTCTCTATTTCTGTACCCCCCTAGATGTTGTTTCTTAAGCGAGAAGATTACTTTCACGAAGTCGAGAGCCAAGAAGTTGTGTATTCGCCTTTGAAACCCCCAGATCCCTGGTCAGGTCATTTAACTGAACTTGAGTGAATGGTCTTGCGACCATATCATGTGTGGAAACCTGATAAGACTTAGATGTGTCATAATCTTGGTCAACTTCCATATTAATCTCTTCATGTACCTCTATATGTTCAGGGGGAGAAGGTATAGGAATTCCTGGGCCATGGGGCAGGGGTTTGATGGCAGAAGGAACATCCGGATATGCCACACTATGTTTATTCTTCTTATTTATACCTGTGGAAAATATAATTGCATATTACATAAAGGAATTGATTTGGAGTTGCAGATAGTACATAAATGTTTAGTAAAGGATATGTTCATGCTGAAGTGAACTATGTTAGTTTTTAATTTTATGCTGTCTTTGCATAATAATGACATTTTCAGGAGCCAGTATAATACAGAAAGCTTAAATACTTGATACAATGCTCACCTTTAAGATTTGTCATGCAAAAATAGCAGTCCGTAGTGTGGTCCTTGCCATCTCTCCACACCATGGGAACACCAAAAGAGAGGGACTTCTGTTCGCCCTGACTCCAGCGTCTTAAACTTATGTAGCATTCCTTGCAGCAGATATGTGGTGCAAAACTTTTATCTTGATCTCTTAGCCTTACTTCAAAATATGCATGATACAAAGATTTAATTACAGGAGGGATTGTACTTTGCTGCTCGGGAAAAGTCACTTTGCCGCAAACATAGCAAAATCTGTCGGAGCTATTTTTACATTTTCTGTTCATTTTTAACTCAACCACTATTATTATTATTCTTATTATTATAATGCTAAGCAATTTTTAACCTGCAAAATATAAACCTATTTGCATAATTACTTAAAATGTACACAAAATTTACTGTGAATTGAGCAGTGCAAAAACTATTGAAATTTGATGTAATATAGGAGATGTATAAACTATAAAATTATTATCACCCCCTGTATCGCAAAAACTGGAGGTGATAGAGAAAAACGGATGACAGATTCGGATTTAGGTCAATTTTATTAAGAAACACTATAGAAAACCTAAGGTACATTTTTGACGCAGACCAGTGTTATCAGTAAGTGGTCATCACCTAATCGCCTTTGAATTCGAATTTAGGCTTTCGAATTAGGAATATTACGAGTTTATTTAAAAATAGCAGGGTTGTAACCCCCACAATTAAAGGGAGTATGAGGGCAAGGCCCCCTATTTTGAAATGACCTTGAAATGATATTTAATACAATATGATGCAATTGCAATAGTCTCACAAAACACACCCCAAAGCACTTTTTTTTTAATTTACCCAAGAAAAACCATTATCCTAAAAAAACCCAATTGTTTTTAAACACATACATATATGAAATTTGACCGCAAACTTTAATAAATACAGGATCAGATACAAATATTTGTTCCATAAATAACATTTATTCAAGGAGACCAAACACAATTAACCTGAGTTAGAAAGTCAATATTTGCCGTGCCTAGCCTATGCCTACATAGCGTTAAAAAATCAACTGAATTTCCCTAACCCTAGAGACCACAAAGCCTACGCATAGCCTTAAATCAACCGACTTTCCGAGGCCATTGACGTCATCAATACAAGGATGCCGGATTTGATTCACCAGAGAAAAATGTATCTACAATCCTGTATTTAGAGAGATTTCTTTTTCAATCATCGGATATATTTCCGGTCACTGACTTCCGAAACAGGTGTATAACACTGGTTTTTGTTTCCATGTTTCTTCTTTACTTCCAAAAATCATTAAACGGGTAGATAAAAAGGTTGTTTTCAGGCTAGGAGATCCAATGTAAATTACAAAATATTTTGATTTGGCAAATTCTGGGTTTTTTTTTCTGATACTCATTTGCATTCGAAGGTATAAATAACTAGGACTTAGACCCCCGCCCCTCCACCAACCTTTTAGTAACGTAGGAATTTATTAATGGGTAAAATGAAGAAATCTTGTATAACTCCAGGGCATTTTTATTTTCTATATAAATATGAGAGAGACAACGGAAGGAAATTGACCAAAATATAAGTAGTCGTTAAATGTTTGGTAGTTAAATTGTTTGGGTTGATTTTTTTTATTTTTAGTCATTTTATTGTGTTACAGAAAGGAATTTGATTGTTTTGACTAATTTTTTGTGTTTGGGAAGTTAGCGAATCACTCCATTTCTTCTTAGGGTAAGGGGGGCTGCCATAAGCTGCAGGGATCCGTGGTTCGGAACCCTCGTTAAGCTTCGGTCCCCACTAAGAAATAAAAGGCCTATTAAAAGAACTCAGATCAATGGTTACAAAACTCCTACCATTTTTTTTTTCTTGGGGCTCCTTATTTTCAATTCATCCGTTCGTATTACTAAACCTCAAGGAACAAGTTCGTAAAAAGAGCGTAGTTACTCAAAATTACCAACTTGGAACTTTCATACAGTGATTATTAGTACAATATTTGCGAGGATTATTTTTAAAAACATGATTGGAAAATCCTAATAAGACTGTGGTGTTAAATTCCTCGATCCTCGTTTTTTTTTAGAAATGGGTCAAAACAAAAACTGCTTCTAGATGTATCATGACTTGGTTGTTTTATAATTTAAAAACAACCAATTTTTCAAAAACATGTCTTTTATTAGCATTTTCATCGAAATTATTGTCAATAATCAGATTTAGCTTGTTTAAGGCGTTAGCAACTTTAACTCGGAAATTTTGGGGGATTTCTTTCCCCTAAAACTATATTTTAAGAACGACATTTTAAGAATTAGTTGAATTTTAATAAAAAATAATTTTCTCTTAGTTTGTATGTACAAATTGACCAAAAGCAAATGAAGTTAAAAAGTTAAAGTTCGCTGGTTTCAGTCCTTCTATCAAGCTGCTGTGTTGCTGCTTATCAGCAACTGGCACCTAAAACCGAATTAAACAAAATGAAATTATTAGAGTAAGTTTAGATTTGACGGGGGAGGAGGATTGTTTTTTTTCGTATTTCAAAAGAATTCCGATGTGTTTTTTTTGCCTTTAAGGTATAGAAAATAGGCATCGATTTGAAAAAAGGATAGAACAAGAGTAAATTGGAAGCCTTTTATTTGTTTTTAGACCAAAATTTCGTTGCCAGAACTGGCTATGCCGTACGCCTCAGACCGGTCTGCATGCGGAGCGCAAGCTTCTCTTGTCTATCGAGATTCTAACATGATAGGTTCTAGAATCATCAGCACTAAATATAGGCAAGCTCTTTCAAACAAGTCTTTAGATTAATTACCAGTGGACAAAGAAAACGCTTGAAATTTAAATGATTAGAAGACAGCGTCAATCTTATGCCTGAAATTTAACCCAATAAGTGACGAAATGGGAATTTCCGCCGCGCATTAAACGAGCCTTGATTCCTTCGACGGAATACATATGGGAAATCAAAGAACAACATTTGATTCCGCGGCTTCTCGCTAAAGCTGTCGGGCAGCGTTCAATTTCGCCTCTGTGAGAGCACGTTTAGAAACAAAGGTTTTTGTTCGTTTAATTGGATACAGATGTTATATGTATTATTTAAACATTGAAAACCATCAGTGGTACTTCTGTTAAAACGTTTTGGAAATGTTAAAGTGAAAGTTATGTTAGGGGAAGTAAAAGACATAAAACATTAACAGAAAACTACTTAGGGTGCAATGTAATTATACGGGGGAGAAGGATACCTTAATATAGGGGTATCGCCAGGTTTATACTCGTAGGCGGCCTAGGGATCGGCTTATGGATGATAAAAAGAGATGGTAAAAGGTGGTTTACCTAATAGGGAAGTGGAGGTAAAAGTTACCCGGTTAGTGGGAGCTTTGCCGTTAGTCAAAATGGCGAGTATATTGAAGAGTCCTTGCTGATATTGGGCATGACGGGTGGTGAGGACGTTTGGCAACTCAACTTACTTTATACCTCCGTCGAATTGTTTCTGAATTCTTAAAAAATTTTCCACGAGGATTATGATTTAGGCTGGGTTTACCGAAGGTTTCCCGGTAATCGGGGTAAAGAAGGATTTCGAAATGGACGTAGCAAAGAAATATAATTTTATTCTTACATTGGCCTATTAAGGGGGCAAGCGGCACGTCACGAGTCATTGCGATCAATAAGTAGGCTTTATATTCTACGCGAAGTATTGGGTTCAAAGACGAAGGACTTAGGCGAATTAAACGGGTTCCGTAACGCTACCAAGGGACTAAACGGTGTTGACGAATAATAATTCTCTTTCTCTGACTCTGGTTGTCCTTCTGACTTCTTAAAATAATAAATGTTCGACTATATATACATATGTGTTCGTTCCTAAGGGGCGTGACCTAGACTCGTCCTTGGGGGCTGACTTCTGTGGTTTGGTTCGTTAATTTCCACCCCTAGAGCGGAACTCCTGAACAGCTGTGTGTGAAAATATACTTACATATTTCCAATAGTTTTACCTTTATTATAGGAATCGGTTGTTACAGATCTGCTTTAAAATTTCTCTTAGTCAAAGTCTGTATTTGCTCAGCTGCTTTGTAGCCTCCCGTTTTCTGATAAATATTTCTCAAGACGCAAATGTTTGTTTATACGTGACCTCGTATTGATTCAGGTTTCCGACCTGATATCTGCGTTCCGCGTTCGTATTTTGTATGTTCCTGCGCGAAACTCTACTGACCGCTTGCCTCTTCTCTATTTTTACAAATAAACATATGTATTTTCATTTCCTTATTCTTTATACAAATTAATGTATACAAATTTACATATATATTTTCATCTCCTTATTCTCACATTAGCATATTATTTCCGTTATTTGCACGTAAGGCAATTTGCTAGGATTTGATAAATCCACCTAGCGTCCATTTGTAGTGTTTCTTGCTGGGCCTATTAAATCCTGCAATTTGGTACCAGCAGCCTACTTATTATATAACACGAGCAACACAGAAGTACCCTACTCCAGAATTTTTTTATCATATGTTAACAAGAGCCGCGTTGTTTGGGGAAAGTGAGATACCATATTTATCACACTTAATTTAAGTGGCTTAATATCCATTTTCAAACTTGGCCTGGGTGTGTGTTAGATAGTGTGAGATAAACCTTCCTCTCCCACATCAAAAGACGAAAAAAGCATAAGAGTGTTCTATCAACATCACGCCTTGCCGTATCCCATTGATCAAAGGCATCAATAAATTGATCAATTAGCAGTTCATAATAGAATTAAAATGTAGGGCAAATTTCATAAACACCATCACCAATTATTTCATTCATTAATTTATTTTTACGCCTTTTGGTGTCAGGAACATTAATATGACGTTCAATTACAGAAGAGTGTATTTTGGTTACCAATGTATGGGTGTACCCAACTTATATGAAGGTGAATTAATTATCTGACTCCAAAGATGAATTCTTCACAGTGCTCTTATATTGATTGGGCTTGCCGGAAGTTTCAGGGTAAATCGAGGTAAAGAAGGACGTTGCAAAAATATACTTTATTCTAATATTAGCCTATTAACGGGGCAAG